>JAINUG010000115.1:2950000-3082500 GCA_029706075.1 Aldrovandia affinis
GCAAAGCATTCACTCACCTGCGGCTCTTCCGGAAACATCAGGAAGCTCTGAGAAACGGTGGGGGTTTAAAGGGGGAAAGACATACTACCAACACCAGCTAATCAGCAACCCGAGTACATCAATCTGCTACCAAAACCAGCCAATCAACGGCCCCTCTCAAAGCACGATGGCCAAATACATATTTCCCTGACAGGACAGATGTTTGGTTGCTGAATATGAGCATTCTACAGGACCCATAACCGAGAGTAACAGGTTCAAATCTCAGGTAGGATGATTCTGTTGTCTCGCCCACCTGGAATTTTTGGGTGTGATGGAAGGCCTCAGCGAACGGGAGCTTCCTGTAGAGCATCTGATAGGCCAGGAGCCCGAGGGACCGCCAATCGTACTCGGGACCGCTCTGTGGACCACTCTCTGTCCAGACTGGCAACTTAGAGACAAACTAATAAACAGGGTCACCATCTTCATCAACAACTTCATCATCATCACCTTCATCAGCTTTAAGATCTTCATCCTTCATCTACAATCATAATCATCGTCATCAGTAAGACGTAAAGCAGATGGTCTAATGGACCTATAATATTCTCTCTGATCTCAGTCTTTGGATTAATCGTTGTGTTACTGGTGTAAACACTGATTGGTCATTGGTTCATTACCATTTGGTTTACTGTGAGCTTAGCAGCTGAACCAAAGCCTGCCAGTTTAATGTGGCCAGTCCGGTCGATCAGGACGTTTTCCAGTATGATATCCCTGCCAGCAGAGATGAGAAGAGAACAAAGGAGAGAGAAATTACTGTTTAAAATTAAGAGTAAAAACATTTAACTTCCGTGTTTTTCAAATATTGCTGATGAGCTTGAAGGATCAGATACAGTATGTATGCCAAAGTAACCCCAATACCCAGGATGGCTCACCTGTGCACCTGCAGAGAGGAGATCTCAACTGTGGAGCTACAGACAGAAGGGCTCACCTGTGAACGTATCCCAGCTGATGCAGTGTGTGGATGGCCTGTACCAGCTCAGCCAGGTAAAACTGTGCCATGAGCTCATCAAAACCTCCACACCTGTTCACCAGAGCCAGCAGATCCCCACCTGATAGGTACTCCATCACCTGAACTCACTCACACACACACACACACACACAGAAAACAGACACACCTTTAATACACAATGCACACACACAGTTCACATACACACAATACACAATGCACACACACACAGAAAATACACAATGTACACACAAACAGTACACACACAGAACACACACATACAATAAACAATGCACACACAAATAGCACACACAAACACACACGAATGTTAAAAAAACTTGTTAAGTAATAAGCTTTGGCTTTGCCTGCCTGCAGGAGCAAATCAATGATAACAGCATTACTTTCCCTCTTTGAATGGAATAGAAATATAACAGGACCCCATTCAATTGTGCAGTGAAACAGTCCAAATGATAATACTTGGGATGTGGCTGAACAGTTTTATTTATATCCTGTGTAAATGCAGGATGCCACTTCATCTGAACGCTGGGATATATTAGGAAAATGGAAAATTTCTCCATCTACTGAGTGATGAAATATGATATGCTAGATCTGGGAATCTCCTCCATATGAATAGTTCCTGTGCATTAATGCAGTGTTGGCTCCTCTGACATCAGCAGCCAATCACATGTTTGTCTCTCTCCAGCTCCCAGAGCCAATCACACATCTGCCTCTTTCCAGCACAGAATGTACACTGCGCTACACCACGCTACAGCATGTATACTGTGCTACACCATGCTACACTACGTGACACTGTGCTACACCATGGTACACTGTGCTATAGCATGTACACTATGCCACACCACGCTATACTGCGCTACAGCTTATACACTGTGCTACACTGCATTAAACTGTGTGACACTGCGTACACTGAAGAACTGGGAAACAGAGTCAGGCTAGCGGAGACTGTATAGCCACATTATGGTGACGTTACCTAGCAACAAGGTATTGTCAGTTTTTTAAGCCACACGCACAGGCAGAGACCAATCCTGTGATTCCTCACAGCTGATTGGCTGTTAGGGAGGGAGGACAGAGAGAATTTCTGTTAAAATATTGATGGAGAGACCGATATAACTAACTGCTTTTTTCTTTTCTTTTTTGCCAATTTGCATCAGCGGTTTCCACTGAAACAAAACTGTAATTGTGCAAAGCAGCTTTCTGAAGATTGTCATTACCACAAGCCACAAAATGCTCAAAGCACCCATCCATAGGAAAAACAAAGATGATTTGGTGGGGGGGGGTTAAAGCATTAGTTCCCATCCCTGATTGTGTCATTCATATTCATAACAAAAACTGATCATGGATAAAATGTGTATTTCTGCAATGATTTCCCATATCTAAGAATGCAAGAATCCTACAATGTGTTGTTTCATAAAAGTGTGCGTGGTGTTTCAGAACCCCGCCCCCATGTTAATGAGATATACCACATGTGCAGCATTATGTGAGCAGCATATTACCTCTGCCTTGAGGAATGGGTGTGACTTGGATCAAAACATATATCATTTTATAACAATAATATGCCAGGCTCCCCCAAGATGACTTGTTATGTAATGTTATGATACAGTGCATCAGATCTGACATGTAGAATCAAATTCTCCTCTCCATGTTTCTTTTATACAGGTTAAACAGTTCTTTCAGCCACATATTCAGTAAAAAAAACTACAGTAATAAAAAGGTTCTGGAGCATGGCTTTTAGTTCAATACTATGAACAGCTGTGTACACCAACACTTTCACTCCTCATTCAGACCACATCTTCAGCTGCAGTTCTGGAAGTGCATATTTATAAAGGTCAGAGCTTGTAAAGGTACAGGTGCAGTAATTAAGAACAGAGTTTGTAAAGGTACAGGTGCTGTAATTAAGGACAAACTTTGGCACAGAATCCTGAAGCAGATGGGCAGCCATCTGGGCATCCCTGCAGTCCATGATGGCTCCATATGCAAACAAGCACTAAGATCAGAGGTCATGCATAAAAGAACTGGCCAATCAATACAAGGGTCATGGTCAGAGATGAAAGTAGGAGGGGGAGGGAAAAGAATGAAAATCTGTAATTAGTTGCGGTGCTACCACAGTAGCCCCAAATGACAATGATAAGACTATTTATGGTATTATTGACAGCATGAATGTGTCAGTCTGTGTATCTGTACTGATAGTTAGTGGTCCCATGGACAGTATCAAGGTGAAAGGAAAGCTAATAACAAGTGCTTCCACCTGAAGAGGCGACATCACCATGCTGACATAACGGTGACCCGGGAGACCAATGACATTACAAGCAGAATAGGCGAAGCATGAGAACTGGAACTGAAGCATTAAAACTAGCCAGTATAGTGCTGCGTTGTGGGATATCAAACAGCACAACATTCATTCATTCATTCATTCACATCTGTGATGACTTGATGAGCTTCATCCAGCATTCCCTGTCAAGCATTGCGTTACGAAGAGACAATCCGCACAGTCCTGTCTCCAGTTCAATGGACTTTTTAAGGGTGATGTTAGGTCGACCTCTACGACGGGGAGAGTCTGGCGTCCAAAGGAGGACACGACTGGCTGGTTCATTGTGCCGAAGGATATGTCCGGCTAGCCGAAGATGACGCTGTCTGATGACACTTGAGATGGAGGGGAGGGCACCGTACAGGGCGGAGTTTGGAAGGTGGTCCTGCCAGGAAACATTCTGGACAGCACGCAACATCCGTGTGTAGGTACCATCGATAGACTTAGTGATCTTGCTGGTGAAGGCCCAAGACTCACACCCATAGAGGAGAATGGACTCCATGGATATTTTAAAGATGTTAATTTTGGAGCTTTTACGGATCGAAGATTGCCAAACATTCCTCAATGAGTGGAGAGAAGACCAAGCTTGAGCCTTCCTACATTCAACATCGTAGGTCGAGTTTGTGTAGGAGCCCAGGCATTTGAAGTCATCAACTTTGTCAATCTTACTGCCATCAAGCGCTATGATGTCGCCAGTGGTGGAGGGATTGAGGTGAATGTACTTCGTTTTCTTTGCATTAAGAGAGAGACCAATGGACTTGCAGCAAGTTTCAACTTTGTGGAGGAGAGATTCTGCATCTCGAAGGGTGTCAGCAAGCAGACTAATGTCATCAGCGTAATCTAGGTCAGAGAGGTGTTGAGCAGGATATCTACTACTTCTACGGCAAGTCAGAGTTAGACCATCAGTGTCGTTTATTGCTATCCGCAGGGCGTAGTCCAAAACTATGATGAATAGATAGGGGGCAAGTGGATCACCCTGGAGAACGCCGGTGTTGATGGAAAATGAATCAGTTTCGCCTTCCGGAGTGAGAATGACTGCACTTGTATCCTCATATATAATTTTGATGGCATTTACAATCTCCTCCAGGATTCCGTAAGCATTCAAAATTGTAAACATCGTGGGTCTGTTGATAGAATCGAATGCCTTGCGGAAGTCAATGAAGATTACTGCGGCTTCTTTCTGATGATTTCGAATTTCCTCAATTATTCGTCTGAGAGCAAGGATTTGTGAAGAAGTTGATCTCAGAGGCCGAAAACCATTTTGGTTGGGGCGAAGGACCTTTTCCAACTTTTTCAAGGACGAATACAATTCAGCAAAAGACAGTTGTAGATTTTTGTAGCTGTTTGAGTTAGACTGATTCCCCGATAGTTGTCTGGGATGGTCAGGTCACCTTTTTTCGGAACTGGCACAATGCCGGAGATGCCCCATTCAGGCGGGCTACTTCCTTCCAAGGTTGTATTACAGAAGTGTGTAAGACACTTCTTCAGTTTAGGAAGCCTCCAAACTTCGAGAGGGATGCTGTCCATACCAGGGGCCTTGCCAACTTTCATTTGCGCGATAGCCGTATTAACCTTGGCTTGAGAAAATTTGCCGGTGGGAATGTTAGAGTTGGTTTCAAAGATTGGGTCAATTGTGTTATTATCGGAATTCAGAAGGTTTTCAAAATGAGACTTCCATGAGGCCATTCGATCTTCACCTTGGATGAATACAGTGTTGGACCGCTTACCAGAGAGCTGTTTAACTAATTTCCAGGCACAATGCAAGTCACTGGTGAATTCACGTTTGTCAAAAGTACTAAGTATGTTGTTGACTCTAACGTCTTCTTGCTCGTCATACACGGCTCTGAGGTTGGACTGAGTAACAGGGAGATCATCGATTGTGGAAGCTAGCACATTGGTCCTAGCTAACTGGGCTAGTGCAAACAAGGTTGGGAGGCTGTTTAGTTTGAGACGGAAGGATCGACTTCCCAATTTTCACACATGTATCAACCAAGTTGCCATAGGACTGGACGTCAGTGTCCATAGAGAACCACTCATCTGAAATATGGTCCTCAATGCAGATGCAAGGTTTTGATCCGTAGTCATGGCGGCCCAATTTAGCTTCAAGCGAGCAGATGGTTTTGCAGAATGAAGACTGAGCCTAACAGCACAGCACTGACCATGAAAAGTGCATTAACTTTGAAAAGGGCATTAACAGGACACCAGTCACCTGTTACACAAGCATTCTGGGAGATTGTGAGACATTTTCCCAAGAACTGAGTGAGATCAGCTACTGATATGAAACGTGTCAAAATATAAACTCTCCTCCAAATCTCTACCACCATGCACTGTCTAGTATCCATGGAACAGATCCAAACAGAGTATATCAAATAACAAGAGAGGGTATAAGAGGAACCTGCAGCCCCGTCTCCTGCAGAGAGGGAACAAACTGAGCTAGTGTGAGCGTGCAACTCCCTCTACTGGAGAGAGATAACAGGCACAGCCACACCATCCACACAGCCTGAGACATGCGTGGACCAACTGCAAGGCGACACAGTAGCAACCGCATATGCATTTAGAATCAATCCCCTGCATGTATAGTGCCAATGCACTGAGTATAGTACCAATCCCCTATGCGTATAGTATCAATCCCATGTGAATATAGTATTAATCCTCTGCGAGTATAGCATCAATCCCCTGTGCATATAGAATCGATCATCTGTGAGCATAGTGTCAATCCCCTATGTGTAGAGTATCAGCCCCCTGTCCGTATAGTATCAATCCCCTGTAAATATAGTATCCATCCCCTATGCCCTGTGAGTATAGTATCAATCCTGATGCTCCATGCCCATGGGGGCTTCTCACCAGGTAGAGGTGATCTCTGTCCTGGAAGGCATGCTGTAACTGTGGGATCCAGGGGCTGTGGTTCAGGGCCAGAATAATTCGCTCCTCCTGAAAACATGTCACCAGTGGGGGGCAGCAACACCATAAATATCCAGCACTAAGCGTGCAAGAACAATTCATGCAACATGTCATTAACACTGCTGGCAGCAAGACAGATTCAAATCAGCACACAGGTGTGGAGCTATTTCTGGCTGATAGGCACCAATTATTCTGTCACTGTTTTACCCATAAGCCCCTGCTTTCTCTCTAATATTAACAAAATAGAAAATGAAAACAATATATTGACACAAAGAGACAAAAATATAAGTTTGGTGTCCTTCAAAAACCCAATAGCCCATATCACTATTATCGTTATTATTTATTTATTTTCAGATATTTTTTGCATATAGCAATCATGTTGATATTTTTAGTCCACCACTAACCAGAGGGAGAGAATATTCATAATATGTGATAATTACACTATTAGTTCTCACAGGGCCCTCTATAGAGACGAATGAGCACAGGTGTGTACATGCTGGACAGGTGTGTTCATGCTGGACAGAGGCTCACATGGTTGTTGGTGCCCAAGTAGGCTTTGTCCATGACCTTCAGAGCATACATGTTCCCTGTGCCTCTCTCCCTCACCACCTGCACCTCTGAGCACCGGCCACGTGCCGCCACACTCTGCACCTCAAAGTCCTGTGGACTAGGTAGCAGCTCCCACAGCTCCGACACCATCTCTGAGACTGGCACACACACACACAAACAAACAAATACACACACACACACACACACACACACACACATATATATATTTAACTTAACATATATAACACACACACATACAAACAGACCTGTATGTATACACACACATATATATATTTAACATAACATATATAACACACACAAACACACACACACACACACATATACATAGATAAGCACAGATATATACACATACAAACACACACAGGCTTACACTCATTGACACATTTGGCTGTGTGTGGGATCTTCAGGAGCTCAGGAGAGCTGTACCCCTGGTTCAGCAACATCAGGGTATCTAGCAGCTCCTCTCTCGTCACACTACCCCCTGCTTGCTGGACATGGTAACTGTCCTTCCCCTGCAGGAGTCAGAGACGAACAAAATAGATAGAGACATTGCTGGGCATTCCCTTAAAATAACACTCAAGGGCTCATCCTGTTAAAGCCTGTGTGGATTGGTCTGCATCCTGTTAAGGCACTGTAGTGTGTGGATGATGCCCATGTTATGCATCCTGTTAATATGGGATGGAGATGATATTTACATTTTACATTTGACATTTTAAGCATTTAGCAGACACTCTTATCCAGAGCGACTTACAAGATGTGCATTAATACACTCACAGATACAGATCACTCAGTACCATTAATTAACAACATGCATCGACCTTGCCTTCGAAGGGTGTGAGTTAACCCAAACCATGACAGGAAAATGCACCCACACCATTACAGAACCACCAGAACTTCATTGTTGGAACACGGTTTGTGTTTTCATAGTTTTGTTCACTACCTGTCATTCACACGCAGACCACAGGCAGTGTCACGTTAATCTTTGCACTGCTTTGTCTTCATAACAATCCCAGCGTCTTAAGTATTTTATTCACAATTCAAAAGTGCGCCCCCGGACCCAAACTAACCAATTTCAGTTTACAGTTCACCTGTAAAAAGTGAATGAGGCGGGCGCACCGACTGGCGATTGAATCCGTTGCGGTCAGGTCCTTGATGCTTCTCGCGCTCCTCTTTACTTTTAACATGGTTCCACGGGTTCACTAAACCAGCACGGAGAGAGTAATGAACCTCACTGAAAAAAATATTTACAGGGGAAACCCAATTTTGGACTCTTAAACCTCGTTAAGCACTTTAAACGTTTTTAAAACGGTTTAGAGAACCATCCTGTGAGCAATTAAAATTACCGCGCAGTAGCACATTGAATAAGCAGTAAAGCAAAAGGCTTATATTACGAACATTGGTGCAACATTTCAAAAACACCCACACGTTTAATCGCTGCTTACATAAAAATAGCAGTTTTCTCAGTGTCTGTTTACCTTGTTCTCCAGTCCAGAGCTACCACATGCAATCGTACCAATACGTAGTGTTGTCCAAAATAGTTATCTAGCTAGCGAAGCAAACCATTTTGAATTATTCGACAATAATAATAATTCGGCATCATACGAAAAGTAAATTCTGTGCACATACCTACGATGTAGCCTACCTTTCTTAACTTTAAAATGAATCGTTTATTTGCTTGGTAAAAGTGACATTAAAACCAAGTTCACTCCAACTCCAACACCCAACCTTACAAGCGTTCCAGAATTTAGGCGTGACAGACTCAACCTAACTAACGTCATTACGTTATGCAACGCCCTGATTGGCAAAATTGGTTCTGTTTTGGTAGTATAACATGTAATGTAGGCTTAATAGGCTATCTTTGAGATAAAGAGCAGTCAACACCTATGGAGTGCAACTTCGAAATGATTTTAATACAAAAAGCTTTGAAAACATTCCACTGCACTTGCCCCGGATATATGCTCTGCGGGAGCCGCTTTGCAACTTCAGGAGGGTTTTGTGACGGAGACATTACGAAATTGCATGTCATGTTGTGGTTAATGATGCTACATTAAAGTCATTTATTGAAATTGTTTGGTTCGTGTATAATTTGCTCCGTGTTGCCATATCGTTGTTTCTATAGTGGGGATCTGGTTCCACTTAGTGGAATTGGGATTCAGCTATAACTAGTCAAGCGCGCTGGCTCACCATTCCTAAATACATCCTTTTCTTACTTGTACTGCTACAGACGTGTTTTATATTAAAATATTGAATTAATTTACCAAGCACAACCACGCAGTTCTGGTCATAATTCTTGCAGTACAATCGTATTTTGCATTTCACATGATCAAATTGCCAACACCACACGTTTAATTGCAACGGCTTCCAATAACAATTGTAGGCCTCAATAAGATCTCATGTGGTCCCTATATTCCGAAGCTCACGAAGTACAAAAAATGCTACATACAATATTACATATATTTAAATCATATATTATTAAAGATGGTATGATGTCGCCATGTATGTGGGGTGCACCATTTGGAGAGGGCTGTTCTCGTAACAAACTGTATTTTTTATTAAGAAAAAATACAGTTTGTTATGTAGGCTATAGTCTGATATACTGTTATTTTGACGTAAAGTGCGTTTTGTTTTAGGGGTTTGGCTGTCAACCAGACCAGTAAACAATTACTTCATTAATTCAAACCTCAATTGAGTAATGCAACTATAAATAATCAATGACATGCATATTTTCTATACCAACAACTTTTTAACGTCAACTTTCAATGGCACTAAAGTAAGGGTTATTGAATGAGGTAATGTTTTTAATTGAGACTGTAAATATGGGCAATGATTTTAGCAGCGCAAATATCTGCTATCCTGGAAAGTCAGTGGTTCTCAGTGGCCCGGGGGCCCATGCAGTAAAATCTTCATAATCGTGCATCATTTTCCTCAATGCAAATAAAAATATTAATTGATAAATAAAAGCTGAGGCTGCACCAGACATCGGAGTCATCTTCTTTATTTTTATTAATTATTTTTGCATGGATGGGAAAGTAAAGGGGCTTTATTAGTCTGCAAATCGGGACGCCCACTTATGCAAATTGGTTGAGGTTGAGGACCACTGCACAGTAGTTATTTCGAGAAACAATGCAAAATGGCGATGTCAAAGAGGAAAATCTGGCAGGAACATCGGCAATTTCAAGAGAAATGGACAGTGGATTATTTTTTCGTGGAGTATAACGGCAATGCAATTTGTCTGATCTGCAAGGAGAAAGTTGCCGTCCTGAAAAAATATAATCTCGAGCGGCACTATGCAACCAAACACGCAGACCATTACGCCAAATATCAGGGAGATGAAAGAGAGAAAACGGCTTCCCAGCTCAGAAAGTTACTAATGTTCCAACATAATCTATTCCTGAAGCGGGAAAAATAATCAGAGGCAGCGGTTTTAGCTAGTTATGCGGTGAGCGAGATGATAGCCAAAGCTGGCAAGCCATACGCAGATGGTGAATTTATTAAAGATTGCATGCTGAAGGTTTCTGAGATTGTGTGTCCCGAACAGATAAGCATATTTAGTAGCATCAGTCTCTCCGGAAACACTGTGGCCGAACGCATTGCTGAGCTTGCTGACGATATCGACAAACAGCTCTGCGAGAAAGGCAAAGCATTCACCGCATTCTCTGTGGCTCTCGAAGGGAGTACAGATATGGTTGACAATGCACCACTGGCAATCTTTGTTAGGGGTGTCAATGATCATTTTGATGTCACAGAGGAGCTGCTCAGCCTGAGTACCTACACTGCGTGGTCGAACGACCGCAAACGAACTGCAGATGGAGCTCATTGATTTGCAGTGCAGCACTTAGCCTATCTGAGGAATAAGTTCAGCTGTTCTTCAGGCAGCTCCCTCCGTCCTTCCCAGAGCTTCGCAAATGCTTCAAGAGAACAACGAGTCTGTTTTGGCAGCACTCAGCACAAGTGTGAGAAACTTTTTTCCACCATGAATTTAAACAAATCCAAGCACCGGACCAGGCTGACCGATGCGCACCTCTCTGCCATCCTGTTTCCACTGCTGAGACTCTGAAGCCGACAATCAGCAGACTCTCTGAGCTCAAGCGTTGCCAAGTATCTGGCAAACGCTAAACATGGGAATAACAATAATGGTAAAAAGTTGTCTGTGAACGTTTTTTCGTGGAAGACTACCGTTTTACTGGCGTTTTAGCACATGTTGCTGGTGCCCATAATAATTGTTTAATTATTAAGAATGAACGTCGCATATTGCTGATATTACTTTACACATTAGCCTGCATTAAACTGTTGATACTTTACCAATCCATTTTAATAATACACTTTGGTGAATTTGTAAGTGGGACGGGCAGATACTTTTAAAGATACAAGTAATTAAATAATCTGAGTATACAAAAGCCAATTGAATCCAGTGATATTTAAAGTAAATGTTTAATTGTGATTTTCCGCTCTCAACGAAGCCCTGTTTATCGTAGACGTGCTTTAATAATACATATGGAATAGTAAACAAAAAATCTGTTGATCGGCTCATGAAAGTCCATCATTCGAATCGATCTAAACCGATCCTTCAGGGCACACACACACTCAAGACAGTTCTCGGATATTTAAAAAACATAAAAAGGACGTCTAAACATGATCAAATAGGATGAAGTGAGCAGACTAATTTATTTCCCAACTAGTTCTGTTTAGTGGACTTCTAAATTCTATATTGCTATATAGTTATTGCATGGTTAACAAACCTAAATTCAGTAGCCTATGACATTCACGTTTGGCTGACCCTAAGAACGGAAGAACTTGCATATCCAGATCCAGATCCAGATTCTATTAGATCCACCAGGGATGATTTAAATATTTTAAAAAGTTATTTATAACAAAGGATTTATGACATGTGTCAGAAGGAAGCTTTGATCCATGTCCTATGTTTGTGCATGTATATATGTATGTATTTATACTAAACTCCTAAATCTTTCATAAATAAGTTATTAACGGTTTTAAGTGCTATAAAACCTTTAAGCCTTCCCGTTCCGTTTCCATCTTCTATTTCATGTACACGTGCAGAATAATTGCATTGTGTTCAAATGAATCCTGTTTTGGTGGGGTTTCCCAAAATATTAGGATGCATTGGGCAGGATAGGCTAGGATTTAGAATGACTGGGTTGCCATGGAGAATCTTGATCACGTGGTGCTCCTACTGCAGGCCGAAAACATTATGCTCTTAACTCTGGCAACGAGTGCGGTCTTAGTTATGTTAATGAGGTGCTGCATGTCGCAAGACTTCGGCTGCAGAGGGAGGGCCCAAAGATGGCCTGACGAGGCCCTATCCAATCAGCATGCTCGCTGGGCTGTCCTTTTTGTCCATGAGCACGGTGGGTAGAGAAGTAGCTCTGGGTGGAAAATTTACCACTGTCTTAAAAAACGAAGAGCAAACGGTAGCGTTTTTACAGAAATAGCCTGGAAGGCAAGCAAATATTCAGGACAGTATATCTTTATTAAGGAACATGAGACGATTAGATTACCTAATCGAGAACTGAGGTTTTTATTTATTTTTAAAATTGTTTTTACTAAGCCTTTTTAATGTGCTTGTTTTCAGAGTATGGTTTGAAGTATTTCTGGTGAAAGGATGCTTGTCCTGCAGTTTCAGAGGTGAAGGCTGGTGGGGTACAGAGAGGGGGTGGGTACAGAGAGGGGGGTAGAGTGTGTACAGCAGTGATTCGGGGTGCTGGGTTTGGAGGGTCGTCGCTGTGGTGATGAGCATGCCGGGACTGGAGCCGCGTGCGCGTCTGCGGAAGCCCAAGTTCACACCGGATCAGATCCGGGTTCTGATCGAGCGCGTGGTGGCACATGGCCGGCAACTTTATGGTGAGCGCATGAGCCCCGTGTCTGTGCGCAAGCGTATCTGGCAGGAGGTCACGCACGCCATCAATGGCATCAGTAACACGGAGCGCAGCGTGATTGAGGTGCAAAAGCGATGGCAGGACGAGCGTCGCCGCATTCGCCACCGCGCCCAGGACCTGTGGAGGGCACTGGAGGAGACGGGCGTTCCCATGGGCCGGCTCACCCCTCTGGAGGAGGCTGTGATGTCCACTTTCGACGAGCTGGGGGCGGGGCGGGGGTCAGAGGGGACTGCACCCGTTCAAGCCACCCTCGCGCACCAGCACAAGATGGCTGTGTCTCCGGCAGAAGACCCGCCCTTGTCCCAGCAGCCCACCCCCACCCGCACCCCCACCCCCACTGCATCTCTGGTCTGTCTATCGGACATCAAGCAGGGTGAGTAACACTTGCCTTGCCTGTCAGTGAACTCCACAGCATTGCCACCCTCATTTACAGCCCAGTCACACCCCTCTACAGCACAGCCATTCAAGATTCCACCTCCAGCTCCTACCACATACCAGCTCACTTTGTCTGTCACAAGTTTGAAGACATGCAGTGTTTTTATGGTGTGCGGTGAGTAACACAAAGTCATAGTGTGCTGAGAGTAAACACACATTGATAGTGTGCAGTGTTCTCACTGTGTTTGCGGTTGTTTTGAGTGTGTGATTGAGGTGTTAAATGTCTCTCGTCCGTCCCTCAGAGCCTGGTGAGACCCGGAGCCCAGTAGGGGGCGGTAGCAGGCCTCAGGAGTGGAAGTTTGAGTGGACGGTGGAGGACATGCCCGTAGCGTCCCTCCCGACTAATCCCGCCCCCCCAGCACCTGACCCACCTCAGGCCCCGCCCCCTCAAGCCCCGCCTGACACCACAGCCCTCCACACCTCCTCAGCCAATCAGCCGAGGGGGCGGGTCCGCTCACCGCACAGGGCCGCCCAGTGGAGGAGAGTCAGGACACACCAGAGGTGGGGAGCCCTAGACAGGGCAGGATGCGCAGGCCTGACTGCGTGTATGCGCAGACTGGCGTCCGGCACCGCTGGGCTGCGTGACGAGTTGCAGGGCCTCTCTCACAGTGTGGAGGAGCTCCGTGGAGAGCTGGGGGCCCTGGTGAGTGCCGTCTCCACTATTGCCAGCGTCTTGCAGGTTTGTTATGGTGACCGGAATGCTGGGCACTGCTCCGTCACGCCCATGCGACACAGCGGAGGAGAACCAGCGTCCCCGAACCCACCGGCGCCAGCGGCCAGCGAGGCCTGAGAGAGACTCTGATTCCTGAGGATTCCTGTACGCCAAGTAGGCGACTCCAGACATGTTTAGCACGTTACCGTTTAACAGGCAGCAGCTACGTTTCCATTACCATGGCACAGTGCTACAAACAACCATGTAGCACTACAAATTATTGGTGGCAAGAGTGGAAGCCATAAATAGCTTTTTTCCACTTGGTAGAAGTGTTATCACAGGATTTGATTGGGCTTCACATAATGCTCTGTGAATAATTATGGATATCATATTTTTTAATGCAGTGAATGAGCAGGGTGTTTTTTTGTGTGAATTACAGTGGTTTTCATTTGCCTTAATGGGCATTAAGGCCAGTCATTTGGCATTTTCCAAAATTAGCTAAATGTGCCTTTTGTATTTCTTTAAAAAAAAAGTCCTACTGACTTTTAACCTTGTGACTTTGACCAGTCACAATCAAATATGACTTAAAACGCATTAAAAACATACCTATGAATACGCTTCATATCGAATGGATGAATAAGTATTGTGCATTCAGACTAGAAGGAAAATATTGTGTAGCACTGTTCTCTGGTGAGAACTCTAGGTAATACTCTAGGTAACATTGCAGTATCAGGAACCAAAAAAAAACTAGTTTGAAGATTTGTACAGTTCGAACAAAAACAGAAACAGACTCTTAAAGACAATACATTAATAAAGAAATAAACCCTGGGAACATTGTTAGAACTGCAAACAGGTGTGACAGGAATACTTCACATTCTGTTTTCTTTGGGCTCCAGTTTTATATTTGTACAGGTGTTCATCCCCACAGGTGCACTCATTAGCAGGCATGCTCTGTGTATCTCACATAGAAAGAGCCTTGTTCACACTCACACCAGATCAGGCCTTGTTCACATAATTTATTCGTCATGTGGTAAACTCATTGAATTCAAAATGAAACTATCACAGGTTCCCCACTTGTTTCATTAAAGGGCGAAATCTGGCAATATAGTGCCACCTTAAGGCCATAAACCCTCATTGCACTAGTCTGCACCTTATGGCCTTTTTACACCGACGGCACAGCACGGCACGGTAACCATCCGTACCCGTAACTATCCCCTTCACGGATCGAGTCCCTGTGCTGTTTTTCCACCACACAACAGAACCGTGAAGATAGGAGGAGTTAGATAGGAGGTGACAAAAAAGAATGCGACTGCTGTGGTGACATTAGCATTGACATTGTAAACATTCCAGCTCAAATTCACAAAAGCAGAACACGGCTTTCCCCGTAACATTAGCTACAATTTTCTTACCACTACCTAGGCGTTTGGGAGTCATGTCGGAGGCAGCGACCGCAGGAGGTACCATGCAGTGACTTAGGCTATATAATCTTTCATATTTATTATTCGGTGTTGGTCCTCCAATGAATTGCACTTTACCAAGATCACATTTAAAACCTCATATTTCTTACATCTGCAGCCTACATTTTTTCAATCGTATAAAAATGAAAACATGAGCTATATTTGTCCGTGTTTACATCTGTGCTTTTATGTAGCTTGTTGCTGCAAAAATATGTCCAGCATGAGCTACGAGTAGTAGTGAACGATATGTTGTTCTCCGATCACAATTCCTATATGAGCATTTGCAATATCATACTGCCAAAGTTTGCGATACAAGTCTGTAGCAATGCTCGACGCTGGGCATGTTTTGTCTTACATTTGTTTCCCACACATACTCGCAGACTAGCTTTGTCTCCCCAGAACTCATTTACCAAAATCACATCCCAGATTCAGTCCCAGCTCAAGCAAGAATCAATTTTGGATGCGTTTGAAAATACAACGCCTTACGAAAAATGATATTGTTTGGGTTCCCTTAATTCAGTTAATATAATGCCTATTCAATGATGTCTGGAACATATATCAATTATTCATTTTCACCCATGTTTTGTTACATCGCATGCTATATCGCAATCGCAATATGTAGCAAGATCATCGCAATATGAGATTTTTCCCATATCGTGCAGCCCTAGCTATGAGCTAAAAAAAATCCTAAATGCGAGTGTCGATTTATGAAGACGCAAGATTGTTCAAACACTTTGTTATTTGCCACTGTCCAGTTCAGATCCTTTTGTTTCAAAGGCCTGGGTTTTAGCATCGAAATGTATTCCTATACATAAGAGCATCAAAATCTATTTGTGACGAATGGAAATGTTGGACAATAAAAATGTATATTCTAATTGCGTGAATGAAAATGACAATATTATACTTTGTCCTTTCAAACAAGACCTGTTTATTTCATTTTTCGTAACACAAACGTAATTTGTAGAATCACGCAAACCTGACAGTAGTTAAAAACTTTATACACTGCTCAAAGAAATTAAGGGAACACTTATATCACACATCGCGGATCTCGATGAACGAAATATTCAAGTTGAAAATCTTTATTGATTATATTGTGTACTTCGTCGAGAACAAAATGACGTAAACGGTCAATGGAAACCAAAATAATTAACCCATTGAGGGCTGGATTGAAAAATTGAGATCACAGGCTGATCCAACTTGTGTGAATTTCCTCACGACAACTCATAATGTGGCTCAGTAGTGTGTATGGCCCCCACGTGCCTGTATGCACTCTCGACAATGTCTGGGCATGTTCCTGATGAGATGGCGGATGGTGTCCTGGGGGGTCTCCTCCCAGACCTGGATCAGGGCATCAGTAAGCTCCTGGACAGTCTGTGGCGCTACTTGGTGGCGGCGGATGCACCGATAGATAACGTCCCAGACGTGCTCAATTGGATTCAGGTCTGGGGAACGTGAGGGCCAGTCAATGGCATCAATGCCTTCGTCATCCAGGAACTGCCTGCACACTCTGGCCACATGAGGCCGGGCATTGTCCTGCACCAGGAGGAACCCAGGGCCCACTGCACTAGTGTAAGGTCTGAGGATTTCATCCCGGTACCCAACAGCATGTGGAGGTTTGTGCGACCCTCCAAGGATATGCCTCCCCAGACCATCACTGACCCACCGCCAAACAGGTCATGCTGGATGATGTTGCAGGCAGCATAACGTTCGCCACGGCATCTCCAGACTCTCACATCTGTACATTTAGATTGACATTTTAAGCATTTAGCAGACATTTATCTGTCACATGTGCTCAGTGTGAACCTGCTCTCATCTGTGAAGAGAACAGGGCGCCAATGGCGAAACTGCCAATTCTGGTGTTCTCTGGCAAATGTCAATCGAGCTGCACGGTGCTGGGCTGTGACCACAGGTCCCACTACAGGACGTCGGGCCCTCATGCCACCCTCATGGAGTCTGTTTCTGACAGTTTGGTCAGAAACATGCACAGAAGTAGCCCGCTGGAGGTCATTTTGTAGGGCTCTGGCAGTGCTCCTCCTCGCACAAAGGAGCAGATACCGGTCCTGCCGCTGGGTTGTTGCCCTTCTACGGCCCTGTCCAGCTCTTGTCGTGTAATGGCCCGTCTCCCGGTATCTCCTCCACGCTCTTGAGACTGTGCTGGGAGACACAGCAAAACTTCTTGCGACGGCACGTATGGATGTGCCATCCTGGAGGAGCTGGACTACCTGTGCAACCTGAATGGGCTGCAAGTACCGCCTCATGCTACCAGTAGTGACAAGGGCACTAACAAAATGCAAAACTAGAGAAAAATCAGTCTCCAGAGTGCAGATTCCAGAAGGATAAGGAAAGAGAAATGGTCTGTGGCCACCACCTGCAAAACCATTTACTTTTTGGGGGTTGTCTTGCTGTTGCCTCTCCTGTCCACCTGTTGTCACTTTCATTAGCACTAAAGCAGGTGAAATTGATTCACAATTGTTTACACTTCCTAACTGGACAGATCAATATCCCAGAAGTTTAATTGACTTGGTGTTATACTGTGATGATTAAGTGTTCCCTTAATTTCTTTGAGCAGTGTATAATACTCTGCGAATAATAGCCTACCAACAATCGAAATGAAGCTAAAAAAACAAAACATGGCGGTTATGCCTGAGCTGGTCTAAGATTTAGCGTGACGATTGCGCTTGACAAATCAACGGTCTGCAGTATTGCTAGCTCCACCATTAGGTCCCTGTTCGCCTCGGTAGTACCAAAACAGAGCAGTAGCTAAATTCAGCATGGGTACTTAGGTTGGGTACGGGTTGCTTGGCAGTGGCAAAAGCGACAAAACGTGGGAGCATGGATTGGTAACCGTGCAGTACTGTCCGGTGGAAAAATGCTATTAGCTACCATGCTGTACGTTAAACCCTTAGCCAGGGGTCCCCAATCCTGGTTCTGGAGGGCAGCAGGGTCTGAGCTCACTCCAGTCCTAGACAGCCACAGCTAACTTAGGCCCTGGAAACAAGGTGTGTGGACTCTTATCAAATCAATGACTTAAATTAAGCAAGAATTGCTGAAACACATCAAACCCATGCACACACTGCGGCCCTCCAGGACTGAAATTAAACCGGCAGTCACTGCGGCCCTCCAGGACTGAAATTAAACCAGCAGTCACTGCGGCCTTCCAGGACTGGAGTTAAACCTGCAGACACTGTGGCCCTCCAAGACTGGAGTCCGATGCCACTGCAGTATTATTTCCATTTATCCACATCAGGAATGTCCAACCTTATCCGACAGGGGCAGGGTGTTTTTCTGGCTCAGCACAAAAAAAACTCTGATTCAACTAATCATGGTGCTCAATCAAAACCTTGAATCAAGTTGAATCAGGTGTTTAGTGCTGGGTCAGAAAGAAAGCACATACCAACATCTTCTTGGGTGAATGTTGGCATTTACAATAAGTTTCAATAATAATAAAAATGACTGAATGGTATGAACAACCAGACCCAGTAGGTACTCAGCCATGCCAACACTATATTGGCCTCGCAGACTCCAGGTCCTCACCTTTCAGGTTTCCACATCCCTTCCACCACCACAGTGAGGTGTCCTCAGTAAACTTCAGCATTCAATGTTTTCTTTAAAAAGGTTTATTATTGATTAGATGTGTGAGTGGGAGGGGGGACATCTTAAATCTCCAGTGTACATCAAAAACCACACACACACTCTCACTCTCAAACACTCCCACACATTCACTCACTCTCAAACACTCCCCCCGCTCACACACACTCTGTCACTCGCAGACATTCACTCAGTAACACTCAAACTCACACACACACACATGCAACGTTTGTGGAAATGCCTCTATGTGCATATGGTAAATGTACACAAATACACATATATGTACACACACAGATACGTATATCAATACAATAACCCTGGCTATTCACTCTCAATTGAAGTGATTTCAACAGCTTCTCACTTGTGGCACAAACAATCGCCTTCCCTAAAAACCCCTGTGCTCTGTCCAGTCAGTTTGGGGGAAAATGACAGGGTGTTTCTCCCCCGATCCTGGTGGGATTTCAGGTATTATGTTTAAATGGTTAGGCTTGGCTGAGCTGTTAACTGAATGCTTTTCTAGGTTTTAATATCTGGCCATCTCAGTTTGCATTTGGAGGTCGCTAATAATAAAGGGTTTTAGCCAAATGTTCTCAGCCCTCAAAACAAATAATTGGTTAAATCCCCTTGCTTATCACTAGCGTAGAAATGCCTCCAACTGGAAACACTACCACAGGTCCAGCAGCTGCTGCTAGTTTGTTTAAATGGCGCAGATGACAGAAATAAACTAGAAGACACCCCCTGAATCATATATTTCACAAAGAGGGTGAAAAGCAGACACCTGCACATTTTTAAAAATGAAAATCAGAAATGTAGTAAGCGAAACTGCTCCATAAAGCCTCAGCTCAGAGAAGAGGGGATGTGGGCAGGGAAACAGGCCAATCAAACCTGAGCTGAGAGAGAAAGTGGTGTGGTCAGGGAAAGAGCCCAATCAAACCTGAGCTCAGAGCGGAGGGGGCGTGGCCAGGGCATTGGGTTTACACCTGTCCTACCTGCATACAGGACAGGTATTCTGCGTTAGTTCCCTCAACATGAGGCGTTAAGCAGGCAGAGCCAGTTCCTTTCAGTCCCCAAACTGTACCACCACCAGCCCCCACCCCACCAACCATAAAATGTTTTTTATTGTACAAATAATTCCATGAACGTGTCTCTGGCTGTTACTCTGTGTGTTCCTCCTTCTGCACTGTTACTGTGTGTGCACACCTCCCTCTGTAGGCTGTTACTCAGCTATGGGTGCCTCCCTCTGCAGGCTGTTACTCAGCTGTGCGTGCCTCCCTCTGCAGGCTGTTACTGTGTCCCTCCCTCTGTGTACGCATATACAGTAAACACTGATTCCCATACTTAATGCTTATGAATCGTGTAAATAAACCCCAGATCGAGACTTAAACCTAGTAAAAATTATATTTATATATAAATATAGTAAAACAATGCAGTGGTCTGTGGCAGACTGAGACGGATGTAAAAATGGGAAAGCAGTGGCATCCCTTGCGCAGCTGCTTTGAGGTTTAACATCCCATAAATGCAGTGGATACATCTCACACTCCACAGTGCTGGTTGCAGCAGCTGGGCTTCCCCCTAAGAACATGTGGAGGGTTTATGCCAGACTGCACACTGAACTGGAGCAATGCCACGGCTATACATTTTTTATCTGTCTGTCTGTCTATGTGTGTGTCTGTATGGGGTGGGAGACTGCAGAAACACACAGGAAGCGATGTGAAGGTCATAGGCCAAAACAGAACCCTGACTGTATCCACACTCACCCAGAACACAGCAAGGACCCAACTCTACCGTCCCAAAGGACAGAGGGACAGAGACAAAGAGACAGGGAGGGAGAAAGAGACAGGGGAGAAGGGGAAGTGCACACAAGATTCTAATTATTAAACATCTTTTCAGTTATTTAGCCATCATTTATCACCACAGTGTTAGTAAAAAATAAAGAAAAAAAATAAAATAATAATACTAAAAAAACATTCATTTAACTGTTTTTAGGCAATAATTTTTCCTCCATGTAACACCAGAAGAGCCGAGTGCCGTTTCCATGCTGGTAGAACAGGTGAGTTGTTTCCATGCCGACAGGACAGGTGACCGACCGGTTTCCATGCCGACAGAGAGGGGAGTGCAGATTCCAATGCTGGCTGAGGGATTGTTGGGGTTATGATTGACAGCTGATGATAAAGGGTGCACTGATTTAACCTGCTGGAGAGGGGTGGGGTTACCTTCGCGGGACTTGCTCGCTAAATTTTCTTTAAAAAAAAAAAAAAATCAACAATCTTTCTATGATTCAATAAAAAAACAAGTTCATGATCAGAAGGTCCAAACTTCTCCCCCCCCACAAAAAGAACAAAGAAACAGTAAAAAAAGAAAGCTGTCCAGATTGACGTGACTCTTCCAGTGCGTAGATTGAGACGGAGCAAATCTGTCCTGATCCAAAGGAAGAATATATATATTCATACAAATCTAAGAGTTCTGCTGGATCCTTATCCAATAACCTCCAAATAAATCTCCCTTCCACATCAAATAAAATCTGTACATTTTTGGATCTGTCCAAGTCCTTGCGATAAGTCAAAAAGGGACCTTTCCATAATTTCTGTATTAAATCTTTATATATATATATATGTATATATATATATATATATATATATATATATATATATATATAATTTAGTTTGTTGGAGTCCCATTCGACCTATATTTTGCTGTTGTTTTTGTCTGGTTTGGTCAGTCCCATCCTCCATGGTCTGCGTGTTTGTTCGTTCATTAGCAGCATTTTTTCTTTCGTTTGCTGTTCTTGTTCAGCTTCACCACGTCGCTTTGCTGTTGCTGCTGCTGCTGTTTCAGAACCTCTTTCCTGGCCTTCAGAACCAGCTCTGTGATCGAGTTAAACATCTGCAGGACACACAGAAGCACACACACACACACACACAAAATGCAGTTGTTATTTCTGTGTTTTTGAAATGGACATGCTCAAATATTCAACTGCAGTGCTAGTAGTGTATAGCCAGCATTCAGTGGGGACTAAAAGTATGCGGGCTTTAAAACAGCCTTTCACATTTAAAGAAGCAGATATAAGGTATGATTAGCAGTGATGGCCCTGTTTCTGAAGTCTCTCACTTCTCCGAGACTGAAACTCCTCCCTCCCTACCTGTAGAGCCTCCCCCAAGACCACCCCCCCTGAGACCCCACCCCCGACCCACATCCTCCACGTTGATGTTCTCCTTGGCACTGGTCTCGAACAGGCTGATCCCCATCTGCTCCGCAAACTTCTGGGCATCGTTCGTCTCCACCACCTTTGAGCCGGGGTCATCGTTCTTATTACCCACTGAGAGGAGAGCACAGAATACACGGGCCAGAACCCCATCAGAATACATGGGCCAGAACACACCCAGATAAGAACACACAGATCAGAACAAAAAATAGCTTGATGTTCCCAGTCAAACAGTGCCCTGAGCTCATAAAATAAAGGGACATGGTGAATGTGCATTATATGGCTTATTTACAACAAACACAACATGCAATAAGATACAGCAAGGTTACGTCACACAACTGTGAAGGCAGAACTGAAACTCAAAGCTGGACTCAGACTGACCCAATATCCGGCACACGTCATCACAGTTCTGGTTGATCTCATGGAGCCAGCGCTTGACGTTGACGAAGGACTCTGCACTGCTGACATCATACACCACAATCACGCCGTGAGTGCCTCGGTAATATCTGCAGAGGCACAATCACAACCCTCTGAGAACAGCATTCCCACTCCCCAATACAAACCCAAATCATTTAGTTCCAGCTTTTTATCCAGGATCAGCTGTTACTGGACATTCTTTTGTTGATTGAAAATGGAAAGTAAATACACACCCCAGCACTGTCATGAATAGCAGCAGCAGGACAGCATGTGTGTGAGAGTGTTTTCTGTGTACATACTACACTGCCTGGCCCAAAAAAAAGTCACCACCTGGATTTAACTAAGCAAATAGGTAAGAGCCTTCCATTGGATAATTACTGCAGTGACTAATATGTTTTAGCTGGCAACAAATTATTTAACCCTAACTGATGCAGTGAGTAGCTTCTCGTTTCTTAAACAACCATGTCGGAAGACATATCCTGTGGTCGTGGAAAAGATGTTAATCTGTTTCAGAAGGGTCATTTTATTAGCCTGCATCAAGCAAAGAAAACAACTAAGGAGATTGCTGAAACTACTAAAATTGGGTTGAGAACTGTCCAACGCATTATTAAAACCTGGAAGGATAGTGGTGAATCATCATCTTTGAGGAAGAAATGTGGTCGGAAAAAAATCTTGAATGATCGTGATCAGCGATCACTTAAACGTTTGGTGAAATCATATTGTAAAAAATCAACAGTAGAACTCACAGCTATGTTTAATAGTGAAAGTAAGAGCATTTCCACACGCACAATGCAAAGGGAACTCAAGGGATTGGGACTAAACAGCTGTGTAGCCTTAAGAAAACCACTTGTCAGTGAGGCTAATCGGAAAAAAGGCTTCAATTTCCTAGGGAGCATAAAGATTGGATTCTGGAGCAATGGAAGAAGGTCATGTGGTCTGATGAGTCCAGATTTACCCTGTTCCAGAGTTCCAGGTAAGAAGAGAGGCGGATCAGTGATGCACCCATCATGAAGAGCCTGTGGGGGCAGTGTTGATGATCTGGGGTTGCTGCAGTTGGTCAGGTCTAGGTTCAGCAACGTTATGTGCCCAAAGAATGAGGTCAGCTGACTACCTGAATATACTGAATGACCAGGTTTTTCCATCAATGGATTTTTTCTTCCCTGATGGCACGGGCATATTCCAAGATGACAATGCCACGATTAATCGGGCTCAAATTGTGAAAGAGTGGTTCAGGGATCATGAGACATCATTTTCACACATGGATTGACCACCACAGAGTCCAGGCCTTAACCCCATTGAGAATATTTGGGATGTGCTGGAGAAGACTTTGCGCAGCGGTCCAACTCTCCCATCATCAATACAAGATCTTGGCAAAAAATGTATGCAACTCTGGACGGAAATAAATGTTGTGACATTGCAGAAGCTTATCGAAACGATGCCACGGCCGTAATCAAAGCTAAAGGCGGTCCAACGAAATATTAGAGTGTGTGACTTTTTTTTTTTTTGTGTGCATGTGTGAGAGTGCATATGCATATGTGTGAGTGTGCGTGTGTATGTGAATGTGTGCGTATGTGTGAGTGTGTGCGTATTTAAGTATGTGTGAGAGTCTGAGTGGCGCCCTTTCCTGGTACTCACGTTGAAGTAATGGTGCGGAATCGCTCCTGCCCTGCTGTGTCCCAGATTTGTAGCTTCACCTTCTCCCCGTTGATCTCAACTGTCCGGATTTTGAAGTCGACACCAATCGTGGTGATGTAGCTACCTGTACACACACGCATACACACGCACACACAGGCAAGCAAATGCATAGACGCACGCACACATGCACACATATCAAAAACATGAATATGTGTCTGTGCTGAATAGGATTTTCCATTCTGGTTGATCTGGTTGAGTTCTGATTTCATTTTCCTGAATCCAGTCATACTTAATAATCACTCAGACATGAGCAGAAAGTGTGTGTGGCCCCACATCCCACGTGACTGTGCAGGTAATCTGCTCTGCTCCCTCAGAGGTTCGAGAGATGTTGGGTATGTGTGGGTATGTGTGTATGTGTGTGTGTGTGTGTGAGTGCTTGTGTGTGTGAGTGCTTGTGTGTGTGCACGTGCCTGTGTGAGAAAGATGACTCCTACCTGAAAATGTGTTGTCTGCAAACCGCAGCAGCAAGCTGCTTTTTCCTACCCCTACACGAGAGAAAGGGAGAGTAAATCAATTAAAACAATGAAACAAATCTGCCATTAAGAAAACAAAACTTAAATTCTTCCATTCCTTCATTGTGACAGAGGACTCTGGGCCTTTCCTACAGTTGCTACACCTTCACAAACTCACAGGTAAAAACTAAATAACGGAAAGAGGTTAAAGCAGGCATAATTATTTTATTTCTTACTTATCGGTGTCTGTTGCAGTGTGTGAAGCTTGCACACGTCAACCACTTCCGCATTTGAACAGCAAGGACATAAACACGAGTTATGGCAACTGGTGGTGACTTTGTCTATGCCGGATCAGAAGTTGCGTATGAGTAACTGGAAGGGGGAGATACCAATCTCAATCAATTGAACCAGTCTGGTTAAATTCAAAACACTTTGTAGCATCCTCAAATATGTCCAGGAGGTTTGTTAGGCATGACCTCCCCCTGAAAAAAACATCCCTTAAGGCAGTGGTTCTCAACCATAATCCTCGGGAGCCTCTGTGTATGCTGGTTTTTGTTATAGCCAATCCATTGATCAACTAATTTTGTTGAAAATGTTCTACCATCATTTATTTCCTGCAATGTGTTAAAACAAGTTTAAGGTTAAACTTTTTGGCACAAATTGGACAATTTTGATTCAAGGCTGAGCGATCGGTACACCCTTACTAACAAATATAAAAGTATTTTGAACAAAATACACAAGAGACAAGAGATAATGCAATATTGTGTATGCTTTAAAAATGTCCTTATCTTAATAAAGCAAATACTGTCACACAATTATTAGAAAAACAGGATCTCTAACCCTAACACACCTTTACTGAGCTCCTCCACACTAATATACTAAGCTGCAGTCCTCCAACCATCATGTGCCTGTGCCTCACACAAATTTTTAAATTCAAATATGCCTTATTGGCAAATCAAAACATAACTCAAATCTTCAGTGACAGAGTGAGAGAGAGAAAAGAGGATATTTGAGAATTGAAATGAGAGAGAATTACACAGAGATACACAGACCAGAGGAGAAGTGAGAAGGGTGGAGAGAGAAAACCTTTCACTACCTTTATCCTCTCCAAAGGGCAAACTTGTGCTGCGGTCACACTATAGATGCAAATTCTGTTATATTGGATGGTACAACAGTAAGTTTGTCCTTTTCAACTGCAGTTATTTCCACTAGTGATGCTAGTTCCAGTTGTTTTCATCTATTGCCATGCAACAAGTGTGTTTGTCAGTAGCTAGCTAGGTAACAAGCTAGTTGGCTATATAGCTAACTACCACAGAGGAAAATATGCGACCTATACCACGGCGGTAGATGGTAAAAGTAGAAAAGTTTTCCATTTTGACAGCAAGCGGACTGTCCCTATGGCTCACCTAAAGCTTGTGCACCTCACTAACACACATTAACCCCTATGACTCCAGCACCTCACTAACCCACGTTAACCCCCACAACTCCAACACCTCACTAACACACATTAACCCCTATGGCTCTGCAACTCTGCAACTCTGCAACGTCACCTCTGTGCTCAACATGGCAAACTAAAGTAGTGAGGCGACGTTGTGTTCAAAGGTATTCAGAAATCGGGAATGTGTCAATTGGACCAGAGCGTTTCTAGAGTTATCCTTTTAAGGGATGTTACTGTACTGTCGAAATGGGTTTGTTTTAATGGACAATTTGTCCCATTGGAACACAGGAGACAAAGTAAAACATTTGTAGCTTGGTCATTAAGTTGCAAATAAAACGCTCACACATGGATCTACTCATTAAAAGCCTAAAACTGCCATAAATTTAAGAAAACAACTAGGCCTAGATTGCGAGCTTCGATAAGACCCTATAAAGCAGGGGTATTTAAATCCACGCCTCGAGGCCCGCAGTATCTGCAGGTATTTGCGCCAACCACGCACTACACCACCTGGTTTCAGTAATTAGCTAATTGGAGCAAATACCTGCAGACCTCGAGGCCTGGAATTGAATACTCATTTACATTTACAATACCCCGCTATAAAGGAACAGCAGAAACAACAGGCATACAACCAACATAACGTTAATCAAAATTAAAACCGACTGTGTGGCTTAGGTTTTAAAGTGACCTGTAGTTTTTGCAACTCAGTTGAAGAGCACAGATGTTTTTCATAGCTAGGTTAGCGAACTATGTTTAACAATATTTTACAGCCACCTAGCTATCTTAGCTAGCAAGCCAATTTCCAACCCATGTAGCAAACTAATTATCTACCTGCTTGCAAGGCAGATAACTGATCATTTTAAGGGCCAGCGATGACAACTCCTAGCAAAATACTCTGACTGACTTGTTTTAAATGCAAAGCCTTCAAAAGCGCTAGCTTCGAGATTAAATCAGCCAGAAGCTATTTAGCAAAACAAAACACCCAATGTTGTTGATGTGGTAGCTGCCGTGCGTGCTCGGGATTCGGAGTAGTTAGCCGGCTAGCATGAATGGATTTGATGGACACCCAATTTAACCAATGTTCGATATCACAGCAGACCTGATAGGTTATACGGCGACTGTTAGATTAAAATGATATTGTTAGCTGTTCACCATGCTGCTAGTTTACTCGTTAAAACTTTTAATACCCGCCGGGAAGAATGCACATCCGGCCTGGTTTTAAGCAGTTTGCAGTGACTTGTCCGACCCCTAAGGCAGCTAACGCTAACTAGCCATCATCCGCCCTTGTGGAACAAGCAGACTGTATTTCTCCTGTCTCATTGCTTTCGTTATTATGCGATGGCTCGCTGGCTAATTTCATTCAAACTAGAATTCATCCAGCCCAGCACGCCAACTCGCTGTTTCGTTGCGAAAGCAGCCATGGCCCGTTTCCCGTCACACATCATCGGCCTTTCCTTACCACTGTCGCCGATAATGAGCAGCTTAAAGAGGTAATCGTAGTCCCTGGCCATGCCGGCAGCTGGTGGGTTCTCCCCTTCTTTTTCGGCGTTGTTCTCCCCTCCTTCTCTGCCCTCTACCCCAACACTTGCTCCGGACTATGCCACCCTCCTTCCGGTGAGAGAAAGCAGTCTTCCAGTGTCCG
This sequence comes from Aldrovandia affinis, assembly GCA_029706075.1. Classification (NCBI taxonomy): domain Eukaryota; kingdom Metazoa; phylum Chordata; class Actinopteri; order Notacanthiformes; family Halosauridae; genus Aldrovandia; species Aldrovandia affinis. The sequence continues at coordinate 2,977,649 of JAINUG010000115.1, forward strand.
AGTACTTCCCCCGAACCCAAAGGCTTTTTTCGGGGTTTGCAGTCTGGCGCACAACTCCGCTACATTCACTGGAGTTCAGCCACTACGAGCGACTTGTATCCCAGTGCGCAGCCGCAACAATCAGAAACACTACAATGACACTTTCACATTCGAATTCTAATCACCACAGATGGCGCTGTAGATGGAATGCAAATGTACAGTACTCCATTTAAAATATATTTACTGAACTGTGACGATGTTTGGTCATTCTTAATTAATCAGTTTTATCACAGCCTTGTAATATTTCCAAAAGGAGCAGCTAGAAACATACAGTGGATTTCAGCAGAACTGCAGGCTACCAGGTTAGACCGCAGAAAGAACCGTATTGAAAACATTGTATAGCTCCATCCTTTCTGCCCCTCTCATTGTTGATGCAGTCTGACTCTAACCCAGTGTCCAAAGGGACTGAAAGTATGCTGAAGCCTGCATATTTCCACACGCAGTACATATTCTGACACGGTCCACATTACATGCAGTTGTATTCTGATCAGGAGTCACAGGTCTCAAAACCTCCTGCACTAGCCAGCTGAAGGTTCAGTGGCTGCTTGAGTGAAGAGGAAAAACAAGTCTCCAGCACAGACCCAGCTCAGATACTTTACTTTAAATAACTTCACTCTAGACAGCAGTAAAATTAATAAATATACTGGCAGTTTTAAAAGAAACATGTTTTCACCAAATTTTAAAGAAAATTGTTCCTTAATCATTGTACACTTTGGTTCAAGTTTCATTTAAAATTCTCAGGGTTTTCACATTTTATCTAATGAGTTGAAGTATTTGATCCAGGTCTGTTGCAGGAGAAATGTTGGTAGAAAACCCCCACCCATTAAACGCCATTATAACTGGGTGCAATTATACCCCTAGTCCTGGTGATGAAGGGGAATGGTAGTCCAGTTCACACAAGAGTCTGTGTGTGTGTGAACCAATCAAAAAAGCATGTTTACAACATGATTACAACCTTGCATTACAGCACTGAGGCTGCTCCATCCATTACATTACTCCTCCCTCCAGTTTATCATAAATGAGCTGAAAACAGAAACATAACCAGAGTTTATTATTTTATTAGCATGATCACAGGAAATCAGAAGCATCAACAGTCAGTGTTCACAGACAGACACCCCCATTTTGTCAGATCTGTGGAAGATTAAGACCCAGACATAACTGCAAAAAAAAAAAAAATGCAGAAAAATAAAAATCACTGACAAAGACCAGTCCTTTGAAGGACAGTGGGTGCAGCTGTAAACCTGGTCTCCATAGAGACAGGCATAATTGACGGGCGGGTTGGGGGTGCAGTCTACAGACCCTCAGGGTCCAGAGTGGGGAACAAGGCACCGGACTGAAGTTTGAAACAGTAAAACCCCAATCAGAGTAGTGGGGGTGAAGGAGATGGCTGTTTTCTTCTCTCTCTCTTCATCACTCTTTCACACTTGGGCAACTCCAGTATTCAGACTCATAGCTACACTACCTCATCCCAACCTGACCACGCCTCCAAACACACCCATACTGCCTCCATAGACTCCAACCTGAACACGCCTCTAAACACACCTGTACTACCTCCATAGACTCAAACCACACGTGCAATACCTCCCCAATTTTGTTACAATGCAACAAGAACATTGGGCTGGAGTTGCTCCCCACTCTACACCAATGAAAACCAAGAACACTGGCCTGTCATCTTATGACATCGTAATGGTTACACCAATCCATTTTCAGCAGGAAAAATGCAGTGTAAGACATTGCATTCAAATTTGGCACTGATCACTTTTTTAAATTAAATGACAATAAAATAAAATGAAAGGCCCATTTACAGCACCAAACTTGCCATAGGCTTTTTAACCTCACCTAAATCATCAGAACAATATGCCTCAAATAGAAGCAATATATTTGAAAATATCACTCAATGATTCAGATTCAGCAATACCATTCTAAAAGGTAACTTTAATAAGGACATTTTAAAAAACCAGGCTCAATTATTTTATTAAAATATATTTCTTTACCCATAATTCCTGTTAGATGTGTCTGCTGTATACTGTGTGTATAAAAAGTATTCACCCCTTTGGCTTTTTTTCTTCTTCATGGAAACAAAATAGATTGTCCCATTTAATTTGAATTTCTTGCCACCACTGATCAACACAAAATACTCTAGAATGTCAAATAAAAAACAACTCTAAAGAGTTTATTTTGGGGTGTTTTCACAAAAGGGGTGAATACTTATGTAATAAATTATGGTCTGATTTTTATTTGTAATTAAGCTTTAGTTGTTTTTTTATTTGACATAGTATTTTGTGTTGATCAGTGGCAATAAATCCCAATTAAATCCATTTTGATTCCATGAAGTAAGAAAATAAAATGTGAAAAATGCCAAAGGCGGTGAATACTTTTTAGATCCACTGTGTGTGTGTATGTATGTGTGTATATATATATACAGTACTGTGCAAAAGTTTTAGGCAGGTGTGAAGAAATGCTGTAAAGTAAGAATGCTTTCAAAAATATACATTTTAATTGTTTATGTTTATCAATTTACAAAATGCAAAGTGAGCGAACAGAAGAAAAATCTAAATCAAATCAATATTTGGTGTGACTACCCTTTGCCTTCAAACCAGCATCAATTCTTATAGGTACACTTGCACAAAGTCAAGGATTTTGAAGGATTATAGTCAGGTGTATGATTAACCAATTATACCAAACAGGTGCTAATGATCATCAATTTCATATGTAGGTTGAAACACAGTTCGGAGAAGTCTGGCCAGAAGTGGTCTTCATGGAAGAATTGTGGCCAAAAAGCCATACCTCCGACGTGGAAACAAGGCTAAGCAACCAAACTATGCACGAAAACATAGGAACTGGGGTGCAGAAAAATGGTAGCAGGTGCTCTGGACTGATGAGTCAAAATGTGAAATATTTGGCTGTGGCAGAAGGCAGTTTGTTTGTCGAAGGGATGGAGAGCAATACAATAATGAGTCTGCAGGCAACAATGAAGCATGGTGGAGGTTCCTTGCAAGTCTGGGGCTGCATTTCTGCAAATGGAGTTGGGGATTTGGTCAGGATTAATGGTGTCCTCAATGCTGAGAAATACCGGCAAATGCAATATCATCAGGGAGGTATCTGATTGGCTCCAAATTGATTCTGCAGCAGGACATCGACCCCAAACATACAGCCAATGTCATTAAGAACCATCTTTAGCGTAAAGACGAACAAGGAGTCCTGGAAGTGATGGTTTGGCCCCCACAGAGCCCTGATCTCAACATCGAGTCCGCCTGGGATTACATGAAGAGACAGAAGGATTTGAGGCAGCCTACATCCACAGAAGATCTGTGGTTAGTTCTCCAAGATGTTTGGAACAACCTACCTACTGAGATCCTTCAAAATCTGTGTGCAAGTGTACCTAGAAGAATTGATGCGGTTTTGAAAGCAAAGGGTGGTCACACCAAATATTGATTTGATTTAGATCGCTCTTCTGTTCATTCATTTTACATTTTGTTAATTGATCAAAATAAACTATTAACACTTCTATTTTTGAAAGCATTCTTACTTTACAGCATTTTTTTCACACCTGCCTAAAACTTTTGCACAGTACTGTGTATATATATATTTTTTTCCCTCATCACCCCCTTCAAATCCCCTGGATTTTTAGGGTTTGGACCAGTTTTTTTGTGCAGCCACCCGTGTGTGTGTGTTTTTCTGCAGGAGCCCACAACTGTGTATGGGCATGTGTGTATGTCTGAGTTTCCTGTGGGTGTTGGTGTCAATTTGAGAGCTGTGAATCTCCCTCTGCTGCACAAGATCATATTCTTATAAGTAGTATTTGCTTTAAAATGAAAACCTTGCCTCTAGGTCTGACTTGCAGTTCTTAAAAAAAATCAATCAAAATGAAAAATCTTAACAGCACTAGCTACCTTTTCTAAACGTAAAAATTTGAATTTAAAATTGATGAGCAAATAAAAGTTAAATATTTGAATACGCTACTGATAGTAAGCAATAGGAAAATTAAAACAAGATAAAAAATTCACATCTCAGAAAAAACATTGACAAAGTTGAGAGAATGATCCAGTATTTAACCCGATGCCTAGGAGACAGGGGGCAGGAAACCATTGTACAGTGATGTCACAGGCATTTCTGTGGCAACAGATTGTTCCAAAAGGTTATGTCAACCTTCTCCACCAAAAACAGAGGTTCTATTTCACATCAGTTGATTGAGAGAAATCCCCCAGAGTGGTTCTATGTTAAAAGTTCAAACTGTATTTGTATGCATACATAGCAATACCAAGCAAAGCATATTTTTAAAAGTTTCCATGGTAAAATTAATACGGAAAAAGACATACGACAACACAGACATGAAGGGACATGACTGAAGCATCAGACAGTCAATATTTGATGGCAGATTATTATTTCACTGAACTTATTGCTAATTGCTGCTGACCTCACAAGAAGAATATGTTAAACAGTGGTTCTGTGTTTAGGTAGAGCATGGCGTTGGCAACACTTAGGTTGTGAGTTCGCTTCCCATTGGGACCACTTATACTGAAAAATGTGCACTCACTACTGTAAGTCACTATGGATAAAAGTGTCTGCTAAATGGCATATATATCTGTTAAATGGCATATATAAAATGTGTCCAGAACATTGTTCCCCTCCACCTCAACTGAAAAAAAAACTAAAAAAGGAAAAGACATTTTCATTTCAGCCCCTAGGAGTAGTGAGAATCCCAGTTTGCCCCGCCTACGCCACAACCATACCCACTCCACTTTACTCTACGCTCATGGGGCTGTTCTCTCAGGGGAACAGTCAAAGCAAGGTGTGTGTATATGAATGTGTGTGTGTGCATGTGCCACATACACTGGATATAAGAAGAATTTAAAAGACAGCAGTGTAAAAGTGACAGGATGAAGTCTTTTTTGTTTTTAGTTATTTTTTTCTTCAATCTACGCATTCCTTACACATGAAAATTTCCATAATTTCCATAGGAAAAGTTTTACAAAAATATTACCCTGATATATTGATCATACCAAGCTGTAAAATGCACCATATTGTGTTCACGAGAGGGAGAAACTGGCAGAAGGCAGAAGTTCTGTATACAGAGTATCAAAAAGTGTGTTAATAGAGAAAAGCAGTCTTGATGGTGTGTCTGTGTGTGTGGGTGGGGGTATGAGTGTGTGTGCTACAGAAATAATCCCAATCAATCCCAAAGCAAATGCTGCAGCCATCAGATTTCCCACGAGTCACGAGATTTTTAAGTCAAAAACTCACATTTAAGTCAAACAACCACAGAGGAGGCCATCTCAGACTCAACGTCATGGTAACCACAGCCAAGGGGGCGGGGTCTGCGTTGTATCGCAGGGGGTGGAGTTAAAGGGGCAGGGTTAAAGATACAGCACAAAGCACAGGTGCTGTTGTATCCTCATTCATAGACAAAAACAACCACTCCAAAACTTCCCTCTCTGTATAGAGTGTAGTGAAAATCAACCCATCTCCCCACTCTGCTACAGACACACATACTCTCTCTCTCTCACACACACACACAGACAGGCATGCGCTAACGCTCACGCACACACGCGTGTACATGCTCACACGCACATGCACGCACACACACACAGATGTATGTACGTACACACGCACACACTGACGTACGTATACACACACACACACACACACACACACACACCCACACACACACGTGTGCGCACACATGCTCTCCCTCTCCCCTGCTCTAGCTGAAGAGCTTGACGAAGCAGCCCTGACAGTAGGGCTTGTCGTTCTGCTCTTTGAAGGTGCCCTTGTTGAGCTGCTTGAGGCAGAAGGCGCAGACGAAGTGCTCGGGGTGGAACTTCTTTGCCATGGCGGTGATGCAGCGCCCGGTGATGGGCTTCTGGCAGCCGGAGCACAGAGAGCCACGGCGCTCGTGGTAATGGGCCTCGCAGTACGGCTGGCCCTCATGCTCAAAGAAGCTGCCGTTGACAAACGGAGTAAAGCACTCCTGCACAGAGATGGAGAGACATTAACACTGCACTGAGAGAGAAAGAGCATGATGAGAGAGAGACAAACACTACACTGAGACTGAGACACATAAGACACACACATACACACGCTCACCCTGCAGACAAAGCACTCTGGGTGCCAGAGGGAGTTGAGGGCGGAGATGTAGTTCTCCAGGATGGCGCGGGCACAGCCTCCACATTTGGGCGCAAACATGTTGAAGTAATCCTTCCGACAGTAGGCCTTCCCGTCTTTCTCATGGAACCCTGCACAGGGCAGGAGCGAGCCATGCTCTCACTGACATAGCACATAATTCACGTCTGTCTGTATTCTTTTCCTTCCAACCGTCCAGTATGCTGGACATTTTTATTTTGAGATTTCTGCTTCTCAGATCAGCAATAGAGCACTCAGGTCTGCTTGTACAGCTTGCTGAACACATAAGCTTCTATTGGTGTGCTGTCAGCCAGAAGTGATTTTTCACAATTATAAAATAATTATTCAGTGTAAATATTTCATTACCTTTTTCTGATGGGGAAAAAAGAACAATAATTGTCCCTTTGGAATTAAGATCTTAAATGCGTTTTGTGTTTTGTTGGTGCAGTATACATCAGAATGACAAAATACACCAGCTTTTATGGGTGAACTTCCAAATGTCCAGCATACTGGACACTTAATATTAATGTTTCAAATGTCAAGAATTCTGGTTTCATGATGAGGAGGAAATATTATCTACATATTCAGCAAGATATATTACCTGCAACTATTCAGGTGCTCGAGGGTCATCATGGACCCCTCCCTATACAATATCTTATTATTATTACAGTATTATTATTGTTGTATGTTTATAAAATGAGCACCCCCCTTTGCAGCCCCTTTTTGGGAATCAGTAAGTCTGTTACTTCAATGAGACGGAGAGCGAGAGAGCAAGATGATTTACCCTCCGGGCCAAAGAAGGCGCCACACTGAGCACAGAAGAAGTGGTCTGGGTGCCAAGTCCTGTCCAGCGCAGTCACAACTTTCTGCAAACAGACAGAGATGGATAGTCAGGACAAACAGACAGAGACACGTACAGTCAGGACAAATACAGATACATGGACACAGAGACATAAACAGCAGCCCTTAATGACAATTGTAATGCAGGGCACTGAGCAGCAGAGGGCAGCAGTAGCCCAGTCAAGAGTGTGTTGATTCATCGTCCCAAAGTCCAGTCCCACCCACTCCTACTGCACAGAGCAGAGCCTACCAACACAGTCTCTGCTACATACATCTCAATGTGTGTGTGTGCATATATGTGTATGTGTGTGAGTGAGAGGGTGTGTGTTTTTTGTTAGTGAGTGAGAGGGTGTGTGAGTGTAAGAGTATGTGTATGTGTGAGAGAGTGCGTGTATATGTGAGAGAGATATTCAGAGTATTGTGCGACGAAATGGGCTCTGATCACAATCAGCTGCTATATCACACAGAAGTTAGATGGCTATCTCGGGGCAGGGTGTTAAATCGCCTGTTCGAACTCCAAGAGGAAGTACGGATTTTCTTTGCGGACAAAAACAACCCATTAGCCGAGAAATGTGCTGATCCTAAGTGGGTGGCCCAGCTAGCATATTTAGCCGATATCTTTGATCGCCTGAATGTGTTAAATGCCGGACTACAAGGTCGGGACACCAACCTTTTTGGTCTCACAGACAAAAGGCATTTGCGCTGCTTGATGACTTTTTGGATGAGAAGAACATTTGAAAAAAGACGATTTGAAACCCATCATCTGCAGTCACATAGACGGGCTCATAGGACAGTTTCAGAACTACTTCCCCGAAAAAGCGAGCGCAGACAACTGGATCCGAAATCCATTTGTTACTGACAACTTAACAGTCCTACCACTTACCCAGCAGGAGGCGATGATTGATCTTTCATGCGACGAATCATTAAAAGCCAGTTTCACGGGGCAACCCCTCGCAAACTTCTGGATATCGGTGCAGAGTTGTCTAATGCTGCATTGAGATATAGCCTGTGAATGTACTGTATTTGCTACTATTAAGTCTGTTTTATTTGTTTTTCATAAAGATATAGCCTGTGAATGCATTTGCTACTATTTTGGAAATAGACCACCAATATGTTTTTGGACTAAAGTTTTTCAGCGTTGTAATTGCACTATCATTTATGTATGGGGTTGCGATTTTTTCCCACCCATGAAATGGGGTCGTGGAGTAAAAAAGTTTGAGAAACCCTGCCCTATAGCATATAATTATCATTTTCCCTCAAGCAAATGAGTCAAATGCAAGCACATTAAAATCACCACTCACGCAACATACGTAGATTCTACTACCTGCTCTGTTGTCCCCCAAATTTAACGATTGTTCTCTTTTTTTTTTTTACTTTTAACACTAGGCTAACGTTATAGCAAGGGCAGTGGGTGAAAACAGTTTTTTTGAATAAACATGTCTGCACTTTGTTTGAGGGGAAATTGATTGCTCAGGTATAGGTTGAATTAGCGGAAAGTGAGATGTCTATGTCTACCCAACTTATATTCACCGCAAATGCCTAATGCATAAAATAGCATGCTTGAACTAAAGGCTATTTGGAATACACTTAGTCTACACTTCTGCTTTTTGTCAGTTTGCTTAGACCGTTGTTTGTCTTTGATATATGAGCATCAAGGCTAGTAGATAGGCTATAATGTGCATTAATCATTAACCTAAACAGTCTAAATTAAATCTAGCCAAATACAGACTTGATAACGTTGCATTTGAAAGACTGCGCTCCGGCACTAAAAACATCAACTTCAAAAAATACACTGTCTGAAACGAAACGAAATGTGAACTTTATCAAATTAAAGAAATTTCTGCATTCTTGAACTCTGTGTACTGTTCTTGTGATTTATAATTTTAATGAGTCTGCACAAGGTTGTGTTAGGCCAGGGGACACCTGCACTTGGAATGCCTGGAGGCAAGCCCAAGGCCAGTGGTTTGTCTGACTAGCATAATCAAGGCCTTGCTTGCGGGGGCAGTGTGCAGACTGCAGGTGCAGTGGTCAGATAGGGGAGTGTTAGGTCAGTATAATTGGCTGTTGAATTTTTTTTATATATCAAACAGTGGCGGAAAATAAATAATGGTGCTTTAAAAAGGTTGGAATAGGATTTTGGGGGAATGGTAACTTTTGAGTGAGTGTGAAGAGTGTGTGTGTGTGTGTGTGTGTGTGAAGTGTACATACATGTATGCATGCGGTGTGTGTGTGTGTGAGTGTGTGTGATTATATGTATGCATGCTGTGTGTGTACACGAGTGTGCATGAGAGTGTGTGTGTGAAGTGTACATACATGTATGCATGCTGTGTGTGTGAAGTGATTATATGTATGCATGCTGTGTGTGTGAGCGAGTGTGAGAGAGAGAGAGAGAGAGTGTGTGTGTGTGTGAAGTGTACATGCATGTATGCATGCTGTGTGTGTGTGAAGTGATTATATGTATGCATGCTGTGTGTGTGTGTGAGTGTGTGTGTGTGAAGTGTATATATATGTATGCATGCTGTGTTTCTCTGTGAAGTGTATATACATGTATGCATGCGGTGTGTGTGTGTGAAGTGATTATATGTATGCATGCTGTGTGTGTGTGTGTGTGCGAGAGAGAGAGAGAGAGTGTGTGTGTGAAGTGTATATATATGTATGCATGCTGTGTTTCTCTGCACTCACGTCCAGGATAGGCCCATTGCAGTAGAAGCAGCGGGGGGAGAACAGGTTGTGATAGTCCTTCTCACAGTATGGCTGCCCATCACGCTCAAAGAAGTTACGCGACCCAATCTCCTCCTGGCAGTGTGTGCACACAAAGTGCTCTGGGTGCCAGGTACGACCCATCGCTGTGACCACCTGCAGAGGGAGGAGAAAGGGGGAGAGAGAGAAGCGAGAGGTGGGAGGGAGGGAGAAAGATGTGGAGAGGGGTAGTCAGAGTTAGTTTGGGGGTCAGGATGTGTTGAGGGGGTAGGTTTATGATCAGTGAGGGGGAGTATTGGGGACACCTCACCTGTCCAACGATGGGTTTGCGGCAGGCTCCACACACGCCCTTGGCCACAGTCTGCACCCCCAGCCGGTTGAGGTCGGACTGCAGGCTGCCCAACATGTTGTCCAGCTTGTTCCCCGGTTTGGCTCCCGGGGGTGATGCCCCTCTGCCCTGGGACATAATCTGAGGGGGCGGAGTTAGGTCATAAATCAGACAGGCAGGGCTGCCAAACAGGCAGCCACAGAGATAATAGATAATTATACAGATGGTTCACTCCTGTGTTTTAATATTCTCATTCTGTCTTTATTACAAACTCAGAATGAGGGTCAAATATTTATGCAGATATTGAATCTTAAAATTCCAATCTTTCAAATTGGAATGGATTTAATGTAATTGATCCCAAATTTAAGTAACGTTGTATATAGTTAGCTTTAGAAGAGGCAATAAAGCCACAAAAAGTGAATACCTAACAGTGATAGTGATTAATATATAAAACTAATATCAACTTTAATTTTAATCAAAATGTAACTTTTGTAAAAATAGTAAAACTACATTAATTCATTTTTTTATGAGGAAGTTTTGATTGATTCCAAAAAACTAGTTATTTTCCCTATATATAATTTGTCTGATTGAGTCTCATATCTGGCATTAGCAGTTGTCTATATAGAGCAAAAAATGGCAAACTTTGATGCCCATTTATTTAAAAACTCCACAATAAAATGATCAAATCTTGTGATTACATACACCCCGAAGCTTTTTCTCAGATTTTTTTGCACAAACTTTTTGATATGGCTGATATACAAGAGCTCAAACCTGATATTGAGTTGTTTTCCCCTGTACAAAACAAGTAATTTATAACATTGCCTGTACCTGGCAATGACCTTACTTGCCCCAAGAAAAACATCTATTTTAAATCTATGTTCTTGAGTTTGAATGACTAGTTTAGGATTGTTTAGAATGGGAATAATAGGTTTTGGAGAACATTCAATTAAAAGTGCACAGTATGAATAGTTTCAAGTCCTAAATAAGTCCTGAACACGAACTACCCTGAAGAGACAAAAAATGTAGAAAAGAAAGATAAATATCAGGGTAATAAAATATATTAGACACCATGTAATAGCCTGGCTAATCTTCCATTAGAGCGTTTAAATGAACGCATACATAACACGTGATTACCATAATCTTTCATGTATTCACTCATACAATTTTAAGTGGTGATGGTTTGACTGCCATTTTCCAAAGTGGTGATAGCTTGACCACGGTCTAGACTCTAGAGAGTGGCCCACTTATGGAGTTCTGACCCAAGTAAGTCGCACACTCCAGCTCAGTGCAAGTAAATGGCAGTGCCAGCGTGTGTGTCTGGCTTAGCTGGCAGATTTAACTTACGCTGGCTAGCTAGCTGAGGAAATGAACAATATAGAAATCAAGCTAGCTACATGGGTTAAAGTTTCTGGTCACAAAGCAACATTTTATGTTTGCTGTTCATGCAATCTTTTTTTTTTTTTTTCAGATTTTATCCCATTTTCTCCAAATTTAGTAGCCAATTAGACCTGCTATTTTATGTCAATCCCTCCCTAGTAATGAGAGTTTGCTGCCGTAGTCCTGCAAGCGGTAGTGACAAAGGCAAAGTAACATCTCCTCTGAGACAGCACTCACCAGGCCGTTGACCGTAACCCGGTACTACAGGGCCACTCTTATGCACAGCGAACGTCCTGTCGGCTTCCCTCCCCCCTCCCTGGGGCGGACAGCCAATCGCCGCCCCCTGGTGGCACCCCCGGCCAGAGCAGACTCTGGCGGGACAGGGAATCGAACCCCGGTCTCCGTGGCCAGTGTCGAACGTTTAACCACTGGACCGTTCATGCAATCTTTTACATAGCTAGCTACTCTTGCCCTCTAGCTAATGTTACTATTACTAATGTTACACTCAGATATAGCTCAAAACTGTCATACGCGAAAGATGTGGGAAAGGTGTAGCTATGCCCGGTTATACCACACCTTCTCAGCCAATCAGGAGACAGAAATGGTCAAATCTGTTTTATAATACTAAATACTGTATCTGGTATAATGTTATATCAGGACACACAAGTTATAATGCAAGTCAATGGTGAACAGTGTCTGCAAGTGGTAGTCAGATTGCAGTCCGTCTGGGAATTTACCAGACATACCTTCACTGAGTCTTAATATATGAGAGCTCACAAAAGTTTATTCTCATTCAAACCAGACTACTTCCTCTGTATAATTGTGCAGTTCTCATGGACAGAAAATCCACTGCCTGAGTCAGCACTTAACTGTGAGTGAGCCGTGTGTGTGTATATACGTGTATGTATATATATATATATATTCTATTTGGTAGCGCGTGTACACGTACGCAGACAAAAACACACGTGTACACACAAGCATATGGAATCACGCAGATAAACCCACATGTAAGCACAAACATTTGTGACATACCGATGCATACATTATACCTGTAGAATGAATAATTTCTCACACACACACACACGCACGCACACGCACGCACACGCACGCACACGCACGCACATGCGCACACACACGCACACACACGCACCCCACCCCAGCCCTGCCCCACCTGGCTGCTGGGCCTGTTTGTACCTCTCTGCCCTGCTGCTCAGTCACTCCACAGGAATGTGCCTCGAATGGCAGATATGAACCTGGCGAGACCCAGCACGTCGATCGCCCCTCTCCCAGCCACACCCTCACACTCTTCTACAGCTTCACTTTACAACACCTCCATAAAGCTCACAAGCAGAACAGTACCACTTCATGACACCTCCATACAGCATACACAACACCGTCACAAGCATGCCGTTGTCACTTCATAAGTGTTCATAAGGAACTGCAGAGATTCCTGATGGCTGCATGGAGTGGCTGGAATTCAGGATCAGTGAATGGGATTTAAGAATTAGTGAATCTGCACAGAATTTATCCCCCACCCTCATTCTACACAGATACATCCAATTCAGCAGGACACAAAGACAGGAAGCAGAATACAGCAGGACAGATGGATAGATGGATGAACATGTTCTGGTCCGTGCCTTCAGTGGAGGGAAGAGGGGGTCGTAATCGGTCTGACAGCCAACGCACATCTTGGGGGCAGGTGGAGGGGCCATCTGGTATAGGGGGGGGCGTGGCATGGGTGGGACCATCTGGTATTGGGGTGGGCGTGGCATGGGCGGAGCCATTTGGTATTGGGGTGGGCGTGGCATGGGTGGGGCCATCTGGTATTGGGGTGGGCGTGGCATGGGTGGGGCCATCTGGTATTGGGGTGGGCGTGGCATAGGCGGCGCAGGCTGGAGTGGAAGAGGGCGTGGCATGGGCGTGGCAGGCTGGACTGGGGGCGGGCGTGGCATGGGCTGTTTTTGGGGACGTGGGGGCTGATAATCCAGATTGTGAAAGGGAGGCTGCTGGGGTGGGGGCAGGTTTTTTGGTTTCTCCACAGGAGGGGGGCGCTGGGGTGCAGAAATAACTTTCTTCTGGGGGGCAGGAGAGTCTGGAGGAACGATCTAAAGAGAGAGGTAGAGAAAGGGAGATGGAAAGAGAGAGAGAAAAAAAGCAGGAGGTAGAGGGGGCAAGAAATGGGTAGGGAAGGAAAACGGTAGAGACTGAATTTGGTGCTCTTTGACACGCTATACTTCAGAAGTGCATTAACATTGTAATTCTGTAATGAAAGCAACAGATTGTGCAGTGACTGATGAGCACCATAGAGTGCCTCCATACCTTATCCACAGTAACAGGTGGGGTGGGAGCAGGCTCTGGGGCAGGTGTCGGGACAGGAGTAGGAACAGGTGTTGGGACAGGAGTAGACACAGGTGTTGGAACAGAAGCAGGTGCAGGAACAGGTAGAGGGGCGGGGGCGGGGGCAGGAGCAGGAGCAGGAGCAGGGGACAGGAGCAGGGGCAGGGGCAGGAGCAGGAGCAGGAGCAGGGACGGGGACAGGGGCAGGGGCGGGAGAGGGGGGTGGGGGGGGCGGGAGAGGGGGTGGGGGCAGGGGCGGGAGAGGGGGTGGGGGCAGGAGCAGGGATGGGGGCAGGGACGTGGTCGATGCGAGAGCGCTGAGGGACAGACATGGCGATCACGCCCTCGGTCAGCCAGTCGTCAGGCGCTTTACGCGGACGCTCCGTGCGGCCAATGCCCAGCTTGCCCTGCAGCTCCTGGATCAGCTGGTCCTGGGAGCTGTTCTTGTGAAAGATCATCGGGCCCATCTTACGCCTTCTCCGTATGTCATGCTCACGGTACATGGGGTGCACGTTATCAGTCTCCTTTGTGCGCCGAATCACTGACTTCAGCTGGGGAGGGAGTTGGGGGGTGGGGGGTGAGAGTGTTCCTCAAAAAATTCTGTTGAGTCTTCATGGAGATGCAGACACAGTCCAATCCAATCCATTCCATTCCATTCCATTACATTCCATTCCATTCCAGTCTGTGTTAGGCCAGTTCTGGGGCCTTGCACATGCATGCTCACTCATCGCCACCTCACAACACACCTCTCAGGCCCATGCCAGTGAGTGTGTGTGCATGTGAGTGTCTCTGTTTGTGTGTGTGTGTGTGTGTGTGTGTGTGTGTGTGTGTCGAGAAAGGCCCCAAGTAAAGCAGGCAGACACACTCCATGCGGTACCCACTTCTTATACCTTGCCACCCAACATTCCACTGCTGTGGTACACTCCAAACTCCAGACTGCTCAAGTGCAAGGGGGGCTCTGCTTGGACTGGTACACTGATGAGGGGATTGGGGCTCATTTCATGAGCGCTATATGCAACCATATTCACAGATTGCAAAGTATTGTCAAAATGGGTTCTCTCAAACCCGCCTTCCCCTCGCAAACAGAGAGACACAAAATAAGAGAGTTGAAATGATCTTGCAAATATTAGCTTGCATGTTGCATGGAAGCCCCTGGTAGCCACAAGTAATGCAATCAATCATTCCTGCCAACAAGTCTCTGCTTGAAAAATACTATCATGCTACTGTGCAAAGCTTCCTGAAGTGTCCTATTCAGAGATCTGTGTCTTCAATGTGTTAGGACAGCAACTCACACAGCGTGCATCCCAGCTAGGCTGGCAGGACACACCGTTCCACTGATCCCAGCTAAACATCCTGCACAGAATCTGCTGTCACGCATGGGTACAGATATCGCCACGCACAGTCACCCATGAGCAGACATCACCACCCACAGTCACCCATGAACATGGATATCACCACACACAGTTGCATGAGCACAGATATCACAATGCACTCTGTTACAAATCGAGTCAATGCCATGACCAGCTGGGGTACGGGTTAGGAAAGGCATGTGGAAATGCTGTTATGACAAGGCTTCTTAGCAAGTGCTGCCCTCCCGAAACATGACTGGCATTGAACGATGCAGCAGTCTGTTATTACAGGGGAACAGTCATGTCCCCTTTCAGAGATGGTCCAATTAACCGGTCTGCCCATTATGCGCATCGGCGCAAACTCAGCAGAGACAAGGAGGCTGGGGGGATCCTGCACGGCGCAGCATACCATGTATGATGGAGAGGTGGAAGAGTATAATCACATAGAGCTGTGTGGGTGAAGGGGGGTGTCCATTCTTATCTCAAAAGGGCCAGTGTTAGTACTGGATTTTGTTCTAGCCCAGAACTAAAACATCTGATTCAACTAATCAAGGAATCAGTTTTCAATCAAGACCTTCATTAGTTGAATCAGGTATTTTAGTGCAGGGCTAGAACAAAATCCACACTGGCCCTTTTAGGATAAGATTGGACACCCCTGCTGCAGAGTGAATACAAAACGTGACCCTCGATTTTGTCCTATGGGGGCGTATTTCGGGAGAGCAGCACACATAGTGGTGAGGCAGGGCGGATTGCCTACATGGCCGGATGCAGATGTCCTGTCCACAGAGGACAGCGGGTGTAGGGGCAGGTCCAGGGCAGGGGAGTTGGGGCAGGAGCTTGGGGTGGGGGAGTCCTCCATCCAGCTGGCCTCTGTCAAGGACCCCCCCTCATCCTCCAGGCCTATGACCAAGCCCCAGTCTCCTCCCCCGCCTGTCCGTGAGGAGCCCAGCGCCAGCAAGTCGTCCAATGCCACGTCCAGAGAGGGAGCGGCGACCTCTGGCTCGCCCAGCTCAGAGGAGTTCTGATTGGCTGACACCAGAGGCGAGGAAGATACTTTTTCGGCTGGGTCAGGAACAGGACCGTGAGGTGAAGGAGGGAGAGAGAGAGTCGGGGCACTGGGGGCAACAGCGATAGCAAGAGCTGGGAGAGTAGAGGCCAGAGAAGGCTCTGGGGCAGATTGGGCAATAGAATGTTCTTGTGGAGCAGAGGCAACAGAAGGCTCTGGATCAACAGGGGTTGTAGAAGTCTGTGGCTGAGTAGGGCCAATAGAAGGTTCTGGGGGAGTAGGGGCAATAGAAGGTTTTGGGGAAGCAAGGGTAACAGAGGATCCTTGAGGAGCTGGATCAGTAGAAGCATGTGGCAGAGTGGGGGTAGTAGACAGTTCTGGGGGAACAGAAGCAACAGTTTCTAGAGGATGTAGTGGGGGACTGCTCGCTTTGGGAGGGGTGGGGGCTGTAGTGTGGATGAGGGTCAGATGGGACTCGGAGTGGGGCAGGGGGACACAGGACTTGGGGGTCCCACCTGCTGAAAACAGCAGCACGGACTCAAGCTGAGAGACTTGGGAGGACACCAACATAGCGGGAGAGGAGGGTGGGGCTGGGGAGGACAGGGCCAGGGAGGGTGGGGCTGTGGGCAGAACTTCCCCTTCAAGCTCTCCTCCCTCTTCATCAATGCACAAGGGCTCCAGATGAATGGGGGTGCAGGGAGGGGGGAATCACAGGACACCTGGGGGGGCAGGTCACTGGGCAAAGCCATAGGAGTGACTGGGGCTGCAGGAGATTCAGCCACTACCGATGACACTGGAGGATCTGCTTCCTGATTAGGCAGGGGCTCTGGATCTGCTTCCTGATTGGGCACAGGCTCAGGGTCTGCTTCTTGATTGGACAGGGGCTTGGGCTCTGGTTCCTGATTGGACAAGGGTGTGGGCTGTGCTTCCTGATTAGGCACGGGCTCTGGGTCTGCTTCCTGAATGGACACAGGCTCAGGGTCTGCTTCTTGATTGGACAGGGGCTTGGGCTCCGCTTCCTGATTAGGCACAGGCTCAGGGTCTACTTCCTGATTAGACAAGGACTCAAAGTGCACAGATGCCATAGAGCCGGACTGGAGGGGCCAGTGGCGATGGAAGGAGGGAGGAAAAGAGGAAACAAAGGCACATGTTAGAGGAAAGGAAGGAAAGAGAAGAGAAGCAGAAGGAAACCAGAAAGAGAAGTTGCCATACAGGATGTATTTTTTCTAAAAGCGTTTAAGCCACACAAACTGAGTACTTCTCTTTTACACCAACAGTTACACGACCAGAGCACTTACTGCCCACCCTAAACACTGTGCCTGGAGGAAGAGAACATTCCACTTCTTCCCTCTCGCAGACAATCACACCCCACTTTCAGCCTCATAGCCAATCACACAAACCAAAAAGAATATGTATTACAACAATAGAGTTAACCTCTGCTCAACCTCTGGTTACCATAGAGAGAGCTCAGAGCTCCTAATGCCCTATTGACCTTATTGGAGAAAATACATATATATACTCAGACTGCTCGGTTGGCAATACTTTTTAAATAACTATTAGGGGTCACAACAGACACAACCCAGTGTTGGAATAAAATGTGTGCTTTGCTTTGATATGATTAATACTTATCATAGGCATTGAGGCATATATGTGAAGAATTCAGTTCAAAAAGTTCATTTACAATAAATATTCAAGAAGGGGCACGGTTAACAGCGCAGTAAAATTCTGTTGACCGTCACTGAATATGAATGCTGATCAATAGCTATGTATAGGGTGACGCTATCACTTCACGGGAGCGAACGTTAGCTAGCTAGCTACAGTGTTTAAAGGAGAACGCTCCCATATTTCTAGAATTGGATGTTTTTCCTTACGTCAAAAAAACAACATGGTTTCATAGCTGCTCCAGTTAGCCAGAACTGTGATTTCTCTAAAAGCAAGTTACATGTTTTGACCAACAGTCAAATTGATTATGCAGCAACACTGGCACGCCATTGAAACTTTAACTCTACCCAACCATCACGTATTTGTCGTGGACACATGTTGGTACAACGTCGTAATGTTCCTAGATAGCGTTATTATTGTGATCTGAAACGTAAAAATCAAGGCAAGCTTATACGGGGCATGCTGACACAACAAGAACAAGACGCTGAATGTGGCGTCTCACACAGCTTATTTATGAGAAAATTTTAAGGATTACAATGTTTGAATAATACACATTCTTGTTGTTACTTCAAGTTCCACTTGTCTGCATCAATCATCTATACCAGCTTTGGACATATGGGTTAATATCAGTAGGCTATAGAATAATTGCCACATAGCCACTGTCATTAATTTGTATAAATAAAATAATATAATGCGATACGAATACAATTGTATATAGGCTACCTAGAAACAGCTCTTGCCCAAGCAGGCTATGCAACTTAGATATAATGGTGCAACTTAAAATAATGGTGTAAAAAAATTAACTATTTGAAGCTTATATATTTTCCATGACAATAGGCTAAATGATCAGAGGCTGTAACTACCTTACTTACTGCATTAGCGAATGCTAGCTAGCTAGGTTATTGCTAATCTTGGCTTATATAGTTAGCTATGCGTCTGATGTTAACATTAAAAGCTGTCATATAGGCCTACTGATTATACGCACTTGCTAACCCTTGTTAGATGCGTTATTGCCGTAGCTAAGTAGTTAGCCAGCTAGCTAGCGTTAACTAAACAGTTATATACTGTTTGGACATAAGCTAGCTACAGGTAAGCCACATTAGAAATTATTGTATAATACGACTGAGATGCATTTAACTATTGTGAACCTATGATAATTTTCATTTGCATAATGGTGCATTGAGGTTTGTGATTGGAATGTAATGTCAGCCAAATTTTTAATCAAATGAATGGAAATGAACATTAAAATACTTATTTATCATTTTTGTTTCAATCCACATTCAAGAAAATGCCTCCAGAATCTTGGGGCAGTGTTTTACAATGCAACCCAACAATGACCTTACGCATACTGCTACTAGATCAAATTAGTTCTGTAGACTAATAAAACAAAATATTTACAGTGAACACTTAATCTTGAAATTCAAATCACATCAAGTTGAAATCGGTTTTGCTTATTACTTTCTGTTCTGGCTTACAAGATGGTATGTGCAACTGGCCGCGACAGAGAGCTGGTGGACCCCTGCTCATGATATAGCCTTCCATTCTTCAACAAGCTTTCTACACATTTACTGGGGAACTTACAAATCTCACACACAACTGAACTCAGCCAAGCTGCCTCACCACATCAGTTGGGAAATCGGTGAGTCTCATGGTCATGTCGTAAAGGGTGCATCAGTGTGTGAGCCATATGGCACCGTCCACCAGTTCAAACACACCCATCGGCTGACTTCCTCATCTTCGGCTTCTGTCCAGCGCTTCTGCTTGGTTCTCACATTGTGTCTTTCTTCTTCTACAGCTGTGACTCAACAGGAAACTGCAGCTCCTTATTGATGCGTTGCCTTATTGAATGCTTATTGGTCCATTCCCTTACGGACCTCCTTATTGGTCCATTCATATGGCTAACACTCTCAAGCCCTCTTCACCCTAGCAAAATGCCTGCGCTACAACCACCACACAATCGCTGAACGTGACCACAGAAGAAAACTGAACAGATCACTCTGTTGATACACAAAGCCTTAATTTCACTCATCAGGGCCACCTACAACACAAAGCTCACCGCCACATGGTCCCCACCCTCGTGCTGCCCCTAGCAGGCAGAGACAACACCCACACTGACCCTGACAGGCAGTGGCTATGCCCCCTGACAGGCATCAGCATAGTTCTGAGAAACACTGGGATCATTAGAGGCAGTATTCAGGGTACCACTAGAGGCAATATTGGGGTACACTAGAGGCAGTATTGGGGTGGTACCATCAGAGGCAGTGTTGGGGATCTACACTCGAGGCAGTATTGGGGGTACACCAGAGCCAGTATGGGGGGTCAAAATACTGATGTCATAACTGATGGGCATCCCTCTCTCTCTTACACTCTCTCCATGCATCTCTGTCGATCTCCCCCCAATCTCTCCCTTGACTGTCCGCCCGCCCACCCACCCACCCACCCTCCTCGCTCCCTCCCAGCACCTTGAAGTCGGACAGGGAGGCCATGAGTTCGTCCAGTTCTCGTGTGGCGGAGGAGGCAGAGATTCGTGCGTCCTGCTGGCTGGGTGTCTCCTCCTGTTCATTCGCCAGGATCACTGCCGGGGTGGGGCTGCAAAACATGCACAGACACACAGACTTTACAATTGTCATGTGGCAGACACTTTTATCTGAGGTGACTTACAAGAGTGCATTAACATGGCTACAGTGTAATCACTAGAGCCATCTATCCATAAGCTACAGTCCAATCATTGTCATTTCCAAAGTCACACAACCTGGAATACAAAGTCGGAGAGAAAGGTTTGTTTTATTTTGAGGTGAGTTTTCCATGTTTTCTGGAAGATGGCTAGTGATTCTGCCATCCTGACTGAGTGGGGAAGGTCATTCCACCATCTAGGGGTGAGGGCAGAGAAGAGGTGGGGCTGTAAAGAAACAGGAGCTGGCCAGAGGAGGCCGATTGAAGAGATCAGGACTGTATGTAGGATGTGATCAGTGACTGAACGTAGGAGAGAGCAGTGCCCCTCATGGCCCGGTACGCCAGCACCAATGACTTGAATTGAATGCGAGCTGAATTGTGAGAATTTTGGTAGGTTGAACAGTAGACATGCAGTCCCATCTTGGACTTGTTGCAGCAGCTTGATGGCACAGGGCAGTAGGCTAGCCAACAGGGTGTTGCAGTAGTCCAGGCATGTAATTACCTGGGCCTGGCTGAGTGGCCTCTTGGGTGAAGACACACATAGTACACACACACTCGCATGCACGCACATACACAGTCAGACCACACCCATTAAGGCGTCTGATGACTCAGCTCTGACAGCTGAAATGTGATCAGATAATCAGCAGCTTTTGAAAGAACAGTCTCACAGCCTGGAGTTTGCCTCCTGCAGGAAGCTTAATGATTGGCTGATTTTGGCAGAGGACAGAGGATGCAGGTTTGGTACAGGGTCTATTGTTGCATGCTGGGTAAGGTGCTTACGTTGGATTGGGCACAGAGCTTTCCAGCTCGTCCAGTAGGCTCTCCACGCTTGGTCGCACGTCCTCAATGCTATGCCCACCACTGCGGTTGGCCGTCTCCGTGGGAATGGGGGACCCCCTTGTGTTCAAAACCCCGTTTTCCTGAACAAAGTGCATAGTGCTGCTGGAGGGAACTGGGGATGCTGCTTCCTCTACAGAGATAGAGAGAGAGAGAGAGAGAGAGAGAGAGAGAGAATGTGTGTTTGTGAGAGAGAAATTGTGTCAGAGAGCAAGTGTGTGTGTGTGTGTGTGTGTGTGTGTGTGCCAGTGGAGGGACAGGCGTAATCCAGTGGCACACACGAGATTGCAGTGGCTTTATTGCAGTTTATCCAGCTTGAGACCAACTTGTTACGCAGTATACCAGTTAAGAAAAAAAAAATCATAGTATACATACAAACCTTGGCTGCCTCAGTTGAAATGCAGTGTCTTTGAATTACTTTTGACAGGGCATACATTTGGTGGCAAATGAGGGGTGGTGTGTGTAATTTGGGCGGGGCATACCCTCAGTGGCGAATGAGGGGGTGGTGTGTGTAATTTAGGCGGGGCATACCCTCGGTGGCGAATGAAGGCGTGGTGTGTTGAACAGCGCTCAGCTCCTGGAGCAGACGGTCCAGCTCTGACAGGTTACTGCCCAGAGATGCGCTCATTACTGCAGGGTCTGTCTTCTGCTTAATGGGGAAACTGAGGAGAGAGGTAGAGAGGGAGAGAGAGAGGGGGCTAATAAATTACCAAACACAAACTCAGATGTATTATGTGTTATACATGTAGGGGTGTGATAACGACCAAAAACGGGGACAATAATGTGTGCGGTGTAAGGTTGGTAAACAGGTACGTGTGTATGTATGCCTGGGCGTACCTGTACACGTGCTCCTCTTCGCTCTGGGACAGGGGGGGGCTACTGCTGTCCCCGGACCACACCTTCTGGGTTGAGCCAAAGGACATGCATCGGGGGGGGGGGTTACACAGGTAATCAGCATGTCCCCTCATTTTATCACGATTTTCATAATCTTTCACTGTTGCCTGGGGGGGTGGTTTACCTGCTGTGAGTCGTGGTATTGTAGGGGGGTGTGGTTTACCTGCTATAAGTTGTGGTGTTGTAAGGGGGTGTGATTTACCTGCTATGAGGTGCTGTGTTGTAAGGGGGTGTGATTTACCTGCTATGAGTTGCTGTGTTGTAAGGGGGTGTGATTTACCTGCTATGAGTTGCTGTGTTGTAAGGGGGTGTGGTTTACCTGCTGTGAATCGGGGGGGTCCAACACCGTGCCGTTCAGGGCTTCAGCAGAGGGAGGGGGGGCACGGGGGGTGGGATGGAGATCTCTGGGGGGGTGTGTCCTGTGGGGTACGAGTATAGCGTCTCTTCGGTCAGGAACACCAGTGGCTTGGAGATATGGGATGTGGTGGACTCCAAGTCTGCCAGCAAGGCGTCTGAAAAAGAAGCAGGAATACGAGACTTTAGTGGGCGTTAAACGCAAAGCGCGTTCCTAATGAGACACGCAGTTTAAGAGTGGGGTTTCAGGGCACTTCACGGGCTTATAATCCTGACGCACAGTTTGATGTGAGCCACACCTGATTCCTCTGGGTTTATATCACTACCCTACCACAGCCAGAGTAGCAGACAGCTCCACCAATGGGTAAGATACCCCTGGGTCTGACGAATGGCCATGTTCCCAATTGATAATAATGAGATATTTTAATATTCTCAGTGATGATGGAATAACTTGACAATGCCCCCCCACTCATCCTCCCCACTTTCTGCTGTAATTAAACCAGCACTCCCCTCAACCAGGAAATTAACTCATCTTACTTTATGCATATTCATCAGTACTGATAAGACAACAAAAAATGAAGTTTTTCTTCCAATTCAAAAACATTAGAATTCAGATCCAGATAATCCATGAGTGACCTCATGGATGAATATTTGAGATTAACAGTATACCTTTTTGTGAGAGATACAGTTGACGTGCAGGACATTACTCTGTGTAAGGAAGTTACTCTGAAATCTGAAGTCACACTAAAGTAGTTTCCACAGGATGACGGGACTAGAGCGGAGACAGACACAAAAATGGGTCAATGTAAAAATGCTTAAATAAAAGAAGTGAAGTATAGAAGCACATGAATCATGTGACAGAACCCAGTTCAAACCTAGTTTGGGGAAAACCTCATTACTTTGATCATCACCAAGGACCCTCAAACTGCTCTCAAACACAGCCCTCAAAAACACAGCTGCAGCTCTCAAACACAGCCAGCTTAAATTGGGCTGGAGCTCACTGGGATGCAGCTCAATGCCTGTGTCTGGGACGGGACTTAGTTGTGCGTCTTATTTATGATGAATGGTACCAACTTAAATTAATTACATTTGCATATTTTCTGTGACTTTTGAGAGGTGAAATAACCAGTTTTAGAATATGAAATAAGATCCAGGTCATAAAAGACTATTCTACACCCAATAACCATGTTTCCATAAAAATGCAAAATGCACATCCACAAGGTCCACAGTGGACTAAAATTCCCAGATTACAACTCACACGTGACGTAGGCTAGAAAACATATCACACGTAGGCTAGTACTAGCAGCGTGTTGTGGCTAAGGATATAGCGGGACGTTCAAAATAGTTGACATCAAATGTTTTACATTAATAATAGCCTAATCTAAAAGGTTAATAATGGCTAAATAATCCATCAGGCCAAAGAAAAAATAAATTATCAGAAAAATCCCACCACTGGCTAGCTCAGACGCAAACTGTCCAGAGAATGAGAGCATCATCACAAGCGATGGAGCCCTGTCACACTGTCCCTGTCAATCGCCCGCCACAGCTGCAGAGATAAGTGATTTCCTGCACTTATTTTAAGCCAATTAAAGCACTGAACACAGCCCACACACAGCCCTCAAACACAGCTTCAGCTCTCAAACTGCCCTCAAACACAAAAAGTGGCTCTCAACATCTGGCCACCTAATCGTCCCCCCTAAATCCGATTGGCTGCACAATCCCACAATTCTCTACCTACTTTGATACCCCAGGTTGTCACTGCAAAAGAGAATTGAATTCTCCGTTGATCTGCAGGTAGTGAACAAACAATGGAAACCCTGATCTAAAGTCACTTCATTGGGAGTTGGGCCACCATGTGTGGCCTGAATGCGCTGTGGCATAGAGTCTACCAGCATCTGGAATAGGCTTGGGCGATATGACGATATTATCCTGCAGCACATTATTGGTAGACAACGGTAATAGTTTTAGCTCTCCCCGATAATTATAAATATATTCATAATTGCCAAATTGCCTCCTTAGATCCAGCACACTTGCTCTGGTTGTTGTAGTGAACAAATGTACAAGAACCATACCATTTTAAGATCAAACCAATTTCCTTATCTGTGCCAAATGCGCAAAAGTTTACCAAACAGCTTACCACCTATTACACAAGGTCTTGCACACATCCTTCCTGTAAGATATGCTAGGCTACATGGCGGAAAGATGGCAAATCTTGTTTAAAAAAACACAACTGCACCTATTGGGCATTTCTTTGGGTTTAAACCAAATGATAAAGGACAGCCAGTGAATTTGGATGAAGTGATATGCACACTTTGAGAAAAGCAAATAGCCACAAAAATGGAAACACAAGAAACCTGCGCACCCACCTAAAGGTCCACCATCCAGTGGAATTTGCCAGCTTGCTGCCAACACCGTCACCCTCGAGTGCCTCAACAACGAGTAGCCAGCTGACAGATAGCTCAATCAGAATTAGAATCACCTTCATTTGCAAACATACACAATCAGTTCCCACTTTGTTATTGAAAGTGGAAACTGCATTCTCAGGCGTCATTACATTCATATCCCATAAATGCTTGATTGCGTTCATATCTGGTGACTGAGATGGCATATGGATAATGTCAGTGTCATGCTCTTCAAACCATTGAGTGGCTACCCATACCCATGTGGACAAGGGAATTGTCATCTTGAAAGACCCCTCTCTCTGCAGGAAAGAAATGCTTTCACATTGCATTTAACAGAGTGAAGATGATCCATTATGTAATAATTGACATCAACCTTGCCTTCAAAGGGTATGAGCGCAGCCAATCCATGCTACTCACACCATTACAGAACTACCAGAACCCTTTACTGTTGAAACACTATTAACGTGTTTACATTTTTTTGCTCACTACCCAAACCTGGTTAAACAAACACAGCCCTGAAACAGCCTCAAAGCCCAGAGACCAAACAGGCAGAAACCACACACACAGCCCAAGTCTAAGCTCTGCCGTCGGCAGCTCCTAACAAGACGGAATTAAGGGTACAAGCACCCAAGTACCGATGGGATCCGGTTTAAAAAGGCAGATTGTACTCACAGTCAGTGTCTACAGCACTCCTCCAGTCCCAGTGTGTGAGATTGTGAGAGGAGAAAGAGGAAAGAAAAACCCTTATCTACAGTAAGCACCGTTCTATTGAGGGAGCGGTGTGGGAGGGACACACTGCAAACACAGAGACGCTGCCCATTAAACCTGCCTGCCCCCCGCCCCTGCCCCGCCCCCACCTGCTCCTTAGTTACAGCGCTCAGAGAGGGTGTGTGATAAAACCAAATCCTTGCTGATAATTATCACAGATAAAGATCCATCTCTCAAATCTCATTCAAGCCCCTGTAGCCCCCAGCTGTAAACTCGAAAGATCAGCTGGAGAACCAAACCAAAGCAGGCATTCAGTTCTCCGGCAGTGCTGGAGAAGCAGCTGGAGAACAGGACTCAGCCAGGAGGACACGGGTTCAACTCCTGGTGGGGCTCTGGCTTTAGTGCTTTTCTGAAGAGCAGTCTTTACAGCCACAGGGATATCCAGTAGTTCAAACGCGCAAAACATTCCCAGGAAGTGGGCTGTGGGGAGCCATATGATAACAAAAACACACACACACTACCACACTCACACATATATAAACACATAACCCCACACACACAACCACACACACACATGTACAAACACATAACCACACACACACTTCCACATTCAGACACACATATACATACAAAAACATAACCACATGCATGTACACACACGCATACATACAAAATGTGCTAAAATTCCATTCCGTTATTGTAAATATTGTGTTGGGAATAAAGTGTCCTTGTCATGTCTGACACGTCCGAGATGTGAAAGGAAGACACACTGGTGAACAGTCCTTCTCAAACAGATCGAGTCTCAGGGACAGGAAACACACCTGAACAGTCTGGGTATGATAGGAACTGTGAGTATGTGTATGCGTGCGTGTATGTGTGTGCAAGTGTGTGTATATGTATGTGTGAGTGTGTGAGTATATGTATGTGCGCACAAGTGTGTGTGTGTTTGTAAGTGTGCTGTAATACCTGGTTTCCATATTTGGTATTCAGAGTCAGTGCCAAGCAAGGTGATGAAATTCTGGATGCAGTCATGTCTGCAGGGTAATAATACTGGTGAGAGGTGTGTGTGTGTGTGTGTGCATGCACTGTGCGTGTTAAGGGTGTGTGTATATGTGTCTGTGTTAGGGTGTGGTCAGTAAGCTCATCATTAAGACAGCTTCCTAGCTCAGCAGAGGGGTGACTGTGTGTGTGTGTGTGTGTGTGTGTACGACAGCTTCCTGGCTCAGCAGAGGGGTGAGACTGTGTGTGTGTGTGTGTGTGTGCGACAGCTTCCTAGCTCAGCAGAGGGGGCTACGACAGCTTCCTGGCTCAGCAGAGGGGTGAGACTGTGTGTGTGTGTGTGTGTGTGGTGTACGACAGCTTCCTGGCTCAGCAGAGGGGTGAGACTGTGTGTGTGTGTGTGTGTGTGTGTGTGTGTACGACAGCTTCCTAGCTCAGCAGAGGGGTGAGACTGTGTGTGTGTGTGTGTGTGTGTGTGTGTACGACAGCTTCCTGGCTCAGCAGAGGGGTGTAACAGCATTTGTGCATCAGGTCTGTGGGCGGGCATTCAGGGTTGGAGTGGTGAACATTAAGCCCCACCTTTTCAAGTCACCGCCCCCTGTGCTGTTCTGCACACAGACCAAACCTAGTCACAATGATAGGGCCTGAAACAAACACAACCTCCAGCCTTCTTCTGATTGATGGAATGACGACCACCTGACAGTCTTGAACAGAGCCTGTCAGGACAAGGGAGGAAGGAGGCTGCCAGGAGCCCACAGCTCCCTCAAGTGGAAACCAAGTGAAACTACACCACAAGTGTGACAGAGGTTCAGCCTGCCAAAAGGTTTTTTAATTGAATCAACGGAAGGTTCTGTTTATGACAAAGAGATGAAGAGCATGTCTCTTCTTCTGAGGGAAGTCCTGTCTTTTTCTTACATTACACATTTAAGTTTGCACCCAACAAACAAGCTCCCGACACTAAAAACTGGGACTGCTAAAGAAAAAGAAGAAAGTAAATGGAATCTTCCATACATGAGCACCGTGAATATAAAACATCCCAGTTTCCTTTCATCAGGTGTGAAGGATCCTGCACTGGACCCAGATGTGATACTTCACCCGAACTCCTCTATTAAAGGTTTGTATGAACACACACTCGAGGACACACACAGGCAAGAGCTCGCCCGCCCGTACGCACACACGTGGCTATGCAGGCAAATTAGCATCAATAATCTGGATTCACCCCTCCTACGGTGTCACTGTTATTCACACAAACTCACCTACATATGAGGGGGGTTTGCTAGCGCTAGTATAATCATTCTCCTAACTGACCTATGATCAAACTACCCAAGGAGGAAGTGACAACTACCATGGTGACCTGGAACTTTAATGAAATAATCTAACTATCTTCATGCTGTCTAAGGTAGCCTACCCTTTTATTTTCTTGCTGCATGTTTACGCAGCACATCATCGTGCTTTCAGGCTACGTTTCTTCTTAGATTCCAGAACGAGTCTTTACTAGTAGTAACACACTCGCCACTCTACCTCCTGCTCGTCGCCATTTTTTTTTTTCAATAACTTTGATTTTAACTGATCTAATTTTAAAATGTTTTACAAATTCCATTCTTGCACCTGTCTGTTGTAAGCTGCATTGGGGGCTGCGTGGTTGAGCACGTATGGTTTTAAATTAACATCGCTCCACTCGCATGCTCTGCCAAATACCCAGACATGATTTACAACAGCAACAGGACAACTGCCACAGCGCTTCATCCAAAAACCCATCAACATAAGGCTAGTCTCCATCCTGACGCTCTCTCTAAAGCTTCTGGAGAGGGAAGTTAGGGTGGCTAGTTTCATGCAATCTGGTTCTAGTGAGTTTTAGCCAGTGTTGTGTGGCTTGAACCTTTGCCTCCACTTGGAAAGCCACCTACACAAAAACATGATTCTGAAGTAGTAACGGATCATTGGTTTGTTAGTAAAGCACATCCATTGGGAGAGATGTGCAGACTTATCTTACATCAGTGTCAACCTGATCAGGCTCATAGTACCACAGTACCATGAGGCTAACACAAAGCTAGCCAGGCCATCCAATAGCAAATATGTCCTCAAGCTTTCACCGAGATATTGGGTGCTCAAAGTGCAGTGACCTCAAAATAGTGGCCCTGGAAATATCAACACTGCACAGAAATGATACCTGCTCCCCACAGAGAGAGAGATAGCTGAGCCAGCATGTTACCATTCCTCCATCTTTCACTCCATCTATCCTTCCCTCCCACCCTCGCTCTCACTATCTGATGGGCTGGAAGGTGAGCTGAGAATTCCTCTCATGTCACTGCCTGTCTGCTGCAAAGAGAAAAAGAAAGGGATAGAGAAAGGGGGAGTGAGGGAGAGAACAAGAGAGAGGGAGGGGGAAGAGAGAGGGAGAAGGGAGATTAAAGGAAAAGAAGCAGAGAAAGAGAAGGAGAGACGGCATACCTGTCAGAATGTCATACCTATCACAATCTTATACCCATGAGGGATGCGGATGGGTAATGATGATTTTTCCCATCATGGTGTAAAAATGTGTGTGGGTGCATGTCTGTGTAAGAGGGGTTGTATTATGTTGGTGTTGTGTGTATCGGTCTGTCTGTTTGAAGAGCTGAAGATGAATATGCCAGTAGATTGACAATAACGTTACGGTCACTGCTACCAGTAGGCACGTCCTCCTCGACCAGACAGTCAGTCCACCTGTGGCCCAGCCTGGAACTGTCCACCCCCATAAAAGCAGGGGAGTCCTCCCCAAAGATATCTATAATTATCTGACTGTAGGTAGATGTTTTGGGAGAAGGACCTCACCCGGTGGGTGGGTGTTTAAATGCACTCACGTCTTTTTTGGCCCCGGATAGGAAATCCGTTCACTTCTTTCGGACCTCTTCAACAGTCCTCAGTCCGAAGCCGGTGCCAGAGCACTTGTTGATTTATATTTGTAATTAATTTCCAAGTTTATTTATTTTTTTGTTTTTGTTGTTGTTGGTCATGCTGTTGAGTTTGACACTCAATGCGGCTCTGTACTTCCTTTGAATTGCCACTGTTGTATGAAATGTGCTATATAAATAAACATGCCTTGCCTTGCCTTCCTTGATTAAGGTACTGGAGAAAAGAGGTAGCGCTGAGTCACCCATAATCCCAGACTGTCCGTCTCTCTCAATCCAAAGTAGGGGGTTCCCCTTACCAGGAGAAGGTGCGACTGACCACAAAGTAAAGAACGTGGTGGTAAGAAGGGGCTTCCTTCATGGCTGATTGGGCCTCATCAGTCACTGGGGGCAAGGCATCATCATGGCTCTGAGATTACCAAAGCTCCAGGCTCTCTGATACATGAGCACGCTTCAGGAGTTATGCAGCAATTAAGGGTAAATATGCATTATGATGGGTTATGTGTGTGTGTGTGTGTGTGTGTGTGTGTGTGTGTGAGAGCTGCTCAATGCTTCTCTGTACAAACTGGTCTTTGTGTCTCCCAGCCGAAAACAATGGAGCTCTGCGGCTTGCAACACCGGAGATCTGAGCACCACTCCACTGCCAGCCAATCACCACTGCCCCTCAGCCAAGAATCAGTATGAGTGCGAGCGTCGGAGTGTGTGAGAGAGAGAGGATAGACAACCAGACACAAAGCAAAGATTTTGATATCCACTAAACATTTATCAAAGACCCTACCATAAGACCAACTAAAGGGAATTCACCAAGATATATGGTGTACCTTCTTAAACATGAAGTTACTCAAAAACAGCTATTTTTCCCCACACAAACTGAAATTAAAATAAAAACTAAAATGCACTGAAAAACTGAACTAAAACTAACATACACACCGAAAACTAATTAAAATGAACTGAATTAGAATGTGGAAATTAAACCACAATTAAAATAACTACATTAAAATCAAAACTATTAACCTTGGCACACGGACACACTCACCCCTTTCATATTTTGGGAGATCAGCACGTACATGTGTGTGAGTGTGTGAGTCTACAGTACCTGCGCATGTTTGTGTAACTCTTTGCACTTTACTTTCTTCAACCACGGCCTGGAAAAGAAACTGTTTGTCTCTGTTCTAAGCTGTAGTTCAGTTCATATCAGTGACAAAGTAACAACCAGCTTGCGGTTTTCGGTTCCCCAAATAAAGAGCCACATAGTTTCAGACTGAAATATAAAAGAGCTTACCAATGACCTTCCCCCGCCCACCACTGTGAAACCCACATTTGAGAGTCTCTCTGTGCAAACCAAAGACTCATATTCACATTCTAAACTAGATTCCTTTTTAAATCGTAAACCTAGCTCCGCATAGTCCCAGCACTGTCGGCACACAAAGAGTAACATCTGAAATCAACTTGGAACGTTCGTGGCATAAACTCTCATGACCTTCTGAAGCTCCATCCACACCACATTAAAAACACCCACAGGCTGATCTGTCACTACGCTGGAGAAATACGGCCAAGCAGCTTTCCAGCAGAGACTCAAATACGCGTCTGATCTGCCCTCAAACCCTGCAGCAGGTCAAGCTCTCTGCCAAAACTAAAAATACAGGGGCTCAGTGACAGCATGGAGGTCTCACGGTCACTGTGCTTTTGTGCAAGCGCACAGCGCAGTGTCACGGTCTCCCCTCTACTCTTCACCAGTAAGACAGCGTCTAGTGGCAGCCCTGCTAAAAACAGAGACACACAGAGGAAGTTGCTAGGAAGGCTGACCTGTGTCTCTCTGTGGCTATTTGGAGAGCATTTTAGAGTGACAAACCACCATGAGTAAAACAATTACACTCTGCTCTTCATGCCCCTTCACTGCTCTTCCTGAAAACCATGGTTCTTTCTTGGCTGTGACCACAGGAAGTAGGGGGATTCCTGATTCACATCCAGGCACTGATTCCATGGCCAATTCCATGACTGACGGACAGATGCACGGGCGTACAAAAGGACTGGCTTGGTCAGCAGCTCCTGCAATAACAAATGCTAAAGATCACAACTTAGCACGCACGCATGCACACACGCACAAGGTTGAGTAGGGGCTGTTTTAAAAGCAGTGATTGACTAACTACAAGACCAACATTTGGGCATGGAGGTTGATTTGTGCAACAAAGCAACAACCATTGGCAATCACTTTCTTCATTGTTTTTGGTTAAGCATCCATACAGGGTAACATCATTAATGTTCTTGTTACATTCCTGTGCCCAAAGTCATTGGCAGACTGGTCACATGAAGAAGAATGATGAAGATCATGAAGGGTGTTATTAGCCATCACAGTGACCGGAAGTGACAGTGAGCCTGCCCCAGTGCTCTGTCTCTACACACCCAACCCACTGCACCAACAGGAAATTACTACATCCAACAGGCCTTCTCCCTGGCCCTGTACTTCAGCTCTGAACATGAACACGCACACTTTATTTCCATGTTTACTCTAGCATGTTTGCAGCTGTACCTCAGCATGGCTGTGGTTTCTGTAGCACTGATGATTTCCCCAGCTATAAGTGAGGCACAGACTGGCTTCTGTGGGACCTGATACTGCAAGACTCAGTGTGGCTAAACAGAGCCAGACAGAGCAGCCGGTCTGTTCACATAAGAGTTGTAGGCTAAAATGGCAAAAACACACACTTTCAGAATCATTTAAATAAAATAAAATAAAATATGCAGACAGAATCTATTTTCTAGCTTTCAAATGAGCAAATGACTTGAAGAAATCCTAGATTCCAGAGTTTCTTGGATACAATAACTAAAAGGGGTTGATCTTTTCACATAAAAGTTCAAATACAAAGGCAGAAACTTGCACATTCTTACTCATTAGATAAAATAAAAAAACTATTTTCTAGCTTTCAAATAGAGCATGAGCTTCAGCATGGCCATACAGAGCCAGCCAAGCTACAAAAAGGTAAAGAAACTTCTGAGAAACACTACTTTTTCTGTAACTTTACTACTGTAATGAAAGGTCCACAGTCATTTAACCTCCTTTGGTTTCCTTGTTCCGTCCCAGCCTCTATGTGGAAACATGAATGATACAGAAACAAATAAGGAAATTCACAAGCTCTTAACAGTACGTACATCTGGCAAGCAGGGGCAGAGTTCAGAATGACTCCACCCAGCTCAGGAGCACCAGAATGTGGCGAGTGAGAAGATCACAACTACACTACACTGGACTGAAAATCCATTCATTTAAAATAAAATAAAAAACCCACTTAATTTGGTTGTTTATGATTTTTTTTTTTTTTTTTTTTAAAGGTAAACAACTATGAGTCATAGAGCTTTTAAGCTACACAAGCAAAACTTTTGTTTCTCAACATATTGCAGAGAGGTCATTGATTAGAAAATGTGATTTTGGTACTGTAAATGAATCAGGCAGTTTGGTCTTTGACAGTGTGTTCAGGAAGAAACAGGGCAGGTGAGTGCAAACCACACTTCCTCTTCATTCAGATTGCAATTGTGACAACACAAACTCTGACCTGCCATCCTCCGGTCAACTCCAAGAGCAGCAGGCGGAGAGTTACTCACCAGCAGGTGTGCAATCATCAGCACGGACAATAAGAGACAGGGGCCTGACTCACGCCTATGAATCTGACCTGGGATCAGGCAAAACCAGCAGAGGTAAGAGAAAGGCCAGCTGAAAATGACCTGGGATAAGCTCTTCAGCACAAACAGAGCAGAGAGATTGGCTGAAACACAACATATGTAAGAAGATAAAAACCGCTGAAGCCACCACTGGAGGAAAGAGAGGAAGTCTGTTTCTGCTCTCTCCTCCCAAGTGCTCCCTCCATTCCCAAATATCCAAAAACACCCCCCAGAGCTCCCATGGCAACAAGAAACATTCACTAGGTTGAAGAAGAGACACTGCCATGATGAGAGGTATTGAGGGGTCATAGGGAAAGATCGATATAAACAAGTGCGGAACGCATTTAACTCAACTTCCTAAATTCCACTCGAGTTGAAGAATTGACAGGGTGCTGAATCACCTGCCCTCACACTCAGGCAGTGTAATGGAGATGGGTGCATTCTCCACATCCACCTCCCTCACCAGTAGGGGGCACTGTGCTGGAGGAGGGAAAGCATGCATGTGAGAGTGAAAGGGGGCTGGGGGTGTGCCAAAAATAGACAACAGAACTACTGAGAAAGCGAATGAGAGAGCGAGCGAGGATGAGGTTCTACCTGCCTGCTGCTGGCTCAGCTTTCTGAGAGAACACACTCTTGCTAAAAATATATAAGGTGTCTTCGGTCCCACAGGGGAAAGAGGCCAGCCTCCCATGAGCCTCCAACACTGTGTACGTGTGTGTGCATGTAGGAAAGGAAGGAAAAGACCCAGGAAAAAGAGATTCAGTGTTCAGGTTACAGTCACACAGAGACCACAAACTCACCTGCCATTTAGCTGTGGCCACTGTGAGGCAGAGTGCTGTAGGATGGGCCCTGGTCAAATTCTCAAACACTAGTCCCCCTGGTCAAATTCACTACATCTGACCACCTGACCACCTGACCATCTCACATGCAGCTGATTGGCTACACAATATAAAATAGTCCTGCCTCAGACGGTCTTCCCGGTTAAATAAAGTTTAAACATGGGGGTTGTTCTCCTCCAAACAGTGCTTCATGTTTCTCCACCAATTACCTCCCACAGGACCAAACTGCTTCAACATGGAAATGTCCAACAGGAAGAAATCACACTAAATGTAATCATTCAGAACTGACAGTTACAATGGTTTATTTTATTATATGCACTGTATATGAAAAGCACTGTATAAATAACGTTTACGTTTTATTACACCTTCACATAGTAGCGTGTGTGTGTGTGCGTGCGTGTGTGCGTGCATGTGAGCGTACCCATGTGTGGAGAGTTATTGTGTACACCCAATGTATCACACATTGTGCGCAAGCGGTGCTGCTGGAACAGGTGATGATAGATGAAACCTGCAGTGACAGATTAGACCCTGACCCCTTTCACTCAACCTTGACCTGTGAACTCTAGTGGCGAGATATTGTTACTACAACCCACTGAGGCAGACAGCCAGAGATGAATCAATACTCTTAAAGCAAGATCAATAACAACCCCCCAGGGAGACTTTCCTCCTGTCCCTAGCAGCTGACCTCAACACCTGAGAGTGGATTGTTGTGTCTATATTCATTTTCCAAAACAACAGCAACCCCCGCCCCAATCAGGTTAAAATCTACTCCATCCTGTCATTCAGCCTGGCGGCAGCATCGCCCACTTCCGAGCCAAAGTATTATTATTTTTCATGGTGGGGGTTGTGCATTCAAGTGTTTTTTGCGTTCGTCCAACAAACTGACCACCAGCGGTCAATTAAACTGTTGAACAATTAAACTGGTTTTTTTTTTCTCCTTACATGTCGCGACAGGGCAAGATGCAACAGTACGATTCAATAGTTAATGGGGAGACCTGTTACCAACGATGAACATAATAAAAACGTGTCAAACAATATTGTAAATGCATTGTTTTACATATCCTACTTGACCGAATACTGGGAACACAATCGCGAGTTTAATTTGTTGTTTGATACAGTAGATTGTTTAGATGTTTCCTGTGAACTATTTCCAAATAAACCCACACACGTCTAACAGAAGATGTAGTTAAACGGTTTCTTTAGACAATGTTTTAAAAACAACAGCAAAGCAGCAATACTTAACCGGTATGCAACAGTTTCTGTGCGCAAGCCAGTTGTTACAATGTTTATTTTGAGGCTTAGTTTATGATTACCAAGATATATGGCAAGAAACCAACAAACCCTTATCAAACCAACGCCCTAAATCGCTTCAGCCTATCACTTAATCTAGCCAGCTAGTTCCGCTCACCAGCAGCTCATGCAGCCACGGATTTACGCCCCAAGCTACAAATACTTTCTCCACACTGTCGGGACATCGAGATTGCCACACCGAGAATGAGGATATATTATTGGCACAGCCAGCGAACTCATAGCTATTTTCAATGAGTAACGAACGCGTTCAGACATGCGAAAGATATGAAAACAGCACCAAACCTCGCTACTTTACACGAAACCTTCTGAAATGTAGATAAAAAGTTATCCAAAGCATTTTGAACAAACACGGATAGAAGTGGTAATCCAAGTTATAGCCAATTATTTACTGTCGAAATTTTTAATTTCGAAGCAAATTAATGAACACCTGACAATTCAGAGAAACGTCCCGTTTTTTTCCTAATGAAAAAACTAAGCCCACGGCCACGCATGTTCAGACATCAACACGGCGACAGCGTAGCATCCAAAAGTTCAGTCACAGTCGAGGGTGGCCAGCCAGTAAAGAGCTCGCTGGTTGTCCGACTAGATAGCAGAGTTCACGGTTCTGTTCCCCACTGTTTCTCCAGAACAAACACAGGAGCTACGATAATTGTCAACGTATTCGAGGAAAACACTGCCAGACTTGCGTAAAACCAGCGTACAGTCCTTGCGTGCCAGCTCAATTTGTTCGGCTACATATTGCGTCCCGTTGTTCTGAACATCCACGCTCGCTAGCCCACACGGTGGCTTCCAGTCGTGGAGAGTGCGGTTGCCCCGTTCGCTGTGGGATGATCACTTGAAACCCAGGCTCGCGAAGCGGCCTCCGTGCTGTCGATACGCGCGTTGCGGCTCCGACAGCCAGGTAAACCCGAGTGCGGGCTCGCAAGCTACACGTATTCAAACATCTTATATTCTACCGTATCCCCGCTGACGGCACAAACGCACCGACAGCAAAACACCAGCCATCGAGTCCGCACACTGCACGCTTACCTAAGTCGTCCATGGTGCCGGGATTCAGTTCGACACTGGACTGGACTAGACCGGACCGGTGTCGTTTTTGTTCGCTTTCGCCTGAGCCCGGGGCTTCCTTTACAGATACCCGTGCTCCTCCTTATGCGCCGCGCAGAAGTTTTAAATTGTTCTGGACGAGCAGCACAGTAGAGAGATTTCGCAGCGGCGCGCTGCTCGCCTCCGAGTCTTTTTTTTCTGTTCTCGTGCTGAAGAAACTGGCTTTATAGAACAGTGACCTCCAGCGGGTGAAAACAGTATTAACACTTAGACAGAATATATTGTATCAATTAGTCACGTAACGTGTTTCATAATTAATTAACTTTCCATAGACATTAAATAATTACATACAATAAACCGAACATTGTGTGTTGTCCACCATTGGAAACGTGTCGTGGCAATGATTTATCGAGTAAAACGATACTTAAGACCCTAGAATTAGTTACGTTCTCAAAATAGAAACAGACGTCTGTACCATAGTCACCCTACAGAAAAAGAACACGTCACGTATCGACCCTTCAAGAGTGAACATAGTTGAAGACATGAAACCGCGTGACATTTGTAATTAGCCTACATATATCTGTGTGTAAAAATATTCGCATAGGCCCATAAACGTTTATAGAAATACGGTCTTAAAACTATATGTGTGCCTATCTCGCCGGCGCTTGTGTCTACATGTTTACAATCCTTAGGGCCCAACAAGTGCCAAACTCATTTCTGTACCAATTACCGACAGTTTATAATGCACTTTTTTAATCAGACTGTATGGGGCCGAATTAAGATCTTCTCGGTTGGAGCTGAAATTAGATGGAATACCGTAGCCATGTAATTGTATTACTATAGGGCGAGCCTACATTGGCTGAATTGCCTTTCTCGTCATAAAACATTATTATGTTCTTTATATAGCCTATCCATGCATTAATATGTACTGCAATCAAAATAATTACTGCACCTGATTCAAGATAAATATTTTCATTTGGTTTACAGAATAAAGGATCTCCTGGAAATAGTTAGCTATAATAACAAGCCTTCATTAACTTTTCAGGCGCAAAGGTCACTTGTAACTCCATTCCTTTTGTATGCAGCCTATAGCTGGGGTTATTTCAGATCACACATAAGGAAAGAAATGCATATATAGACAGACTGGCAGACACAGAACCAAGCAGTGGTAATGAGACCTTACTCATGTTCCAGTGGCAGACACAGATACGGGTGAGGCTGCAGGGAGCTGACTGAGACGGGCGGCCCTGCTGGGGATGGCGGCTGATGCTGAGACAGGAAGGCTCCGCGATATCTCATGTAAAAACAGCCGTAAACAGACCCCTCTCTCACCATGAATGAACGGCTCTTTATGACAGGATGGGACGAGGAATACGGATGTTAGGGTGCGACGGCAGACATGTGTTTTAAAAACACCAGCTTTAAAAATAAGTTGTTCAATTTCAAGGCAGACACACAAAACTTCTCGCGAATCTACTTATTATATACAGTGCCCTCCAGAATTATTAGCACCATTGTGAAGATGAGCAAAACATATGTGTCAATTATTGACACCCCTGCATTTAGTAATTTGTGCACCCGCCCCTTGCCTTGTCTTCTCCTATAATACCTGATGAGGTGGGAGAACACATAACAAGGTATCTGAGACCATTCCTCCATACAGAATCTCTCCAGATCCTTCAGTCCTTGGTCTTCGCTTGTGGACTCTCCTCTTCAGCTCACCCCACAGGTTTTCAATGGGATTTAAGTAATGAGACTGGGATGGCCATTACAAAAGCTTGATTCAGATGTCAGTGAACCATTTTTGTGTGGATTTGGAGGTATGTTTGAATCATTGTCCTCCAACCACAAGCCTCCTGACAAAGGCAGCCAGATTTTGATCTAAAATCTCCTGGTACTTGATGGAGTCCATGATGCCATATATCCCAACAAGGTTCCCAAGGCCTTTGGAAGTAAAATAGCCGCACAACATCACCGATCCACCACCATACTTCACAGTGGGGATTAGGATCTTTTCTGCATAACCATCCCTCTTTTTACATCAAACCCACCTCTGGTGTTTCTTACCAAAAAGCTCTATTTTTGTCTCATCTGAACATAGAACCTGGTTCCACTCAAAGTTCCAGTGACGTTTAGCAAACTCCAGGCACTTACATTTGTGGTTTGATGACAGCAGAGACTTTCTTCTGCCAAGCCTCCGAAACAGCTTGTTGGCATGGAGTTGGCAGTTTTGGAGACTTGATGACTCTAAGATGCAACCAACCTCTGCAATTGACCCTTCACTAAACCACACCCCAAAACGCAGACTGGCCAATCACAGCGCAGTATTTGACAGACTCCGACAGAGGTCCGACAGTTTTTATGCACTCCATTGACTTTGACGGAAAAATGTGAGATTTTCTTCATTTTGGAGCTGGTTTTGTGGATTTGTAGCTAATTATGGTTAAACGTTGTGTCTGGGGCACTTGTAGCAGTGACACTTGTTACCCAGAGAGGTTGGAAGGAGATATACGTTTTTTTTCCTTTACAAAACTAAAATCAAATCCTGAAAAGTGTTAGCCAGCTAAGCTAACGTGGCTACGGTCTGGATATACAGCTCCGGGTTGCAACGTTGGTAAAGTTAGACTAAATGTTAGCTTTGTTTTTTTCGTGATCCAGCCAGCTTGCTAACGTTAAGATGTTACAGTCAAGCTCTAAAAAACCTGTGGGTAACATTACCTTGATGTCAAAATGTAATACTATTTTTTCATTACTATTTCAGCACTTTGTCAATGGGAAGCCCAGTCCCGAGTACCCAAATCTTGTGAAGGTGACCTCTTTACAGAGGTCCAGGGTATGGAGCTACCTGTGGAGCTAACCAGAGTAATGTAGTTACAGCACACTATAGGCTACTAATGTTACGTTAGTTAGCTAATGCTAGCTAACTTACTACTGAATGTAACGTTATATAGGCCTACTGCTTTTGCTTTTTAATGATTGTAATAGTGAATAGAGACCTACCCAGCTTTACAGGAACAGTGTTGCTCCTTAATGCCGTTGTCCTCTGTCTCAATCGCCAGGTGATGCGGTGGTTCACTTTTACTCTGATCTGTAGGCTTTCGCTTCTATCTTAATTTACGTCATTTTGTTGCTGAGTCAGTGTGATATCTTGAATATAACCTTCAAATGCATATTGTAGACCCTTCTGTCTGCTTCTATCTATTTTCCAAAAATTGGACAATATTTCTCCAGGGAGTGCAGTTAGCGACAGTGGGAGCGCCATGCTGGCTCCGAAAGCTTGATGGACTTAGCAACAGTAACTAAGGGGGGGCGTCAATTCTCCAACTGTGATCCTTGGAGAAATGTTTGCCTCTAAAACTATCCTCCTCACTGTGCATGGGGGCAAAATATACTTGTGTCCTATTCCAGGCAGGTTCATCACAGCTCCAGGGGCCTCATTTATAAAACGTACTTACGCACAAATTTGATCTTAGAACGTGCGTACGCTCAAATCCACGTCAAAGTTCAGATTTATAAAAACGGTCTTTGACGTGGAAAAGTACTTACCTCCACGTCAGGTTTCAACCTGGCGACGCACTTTTCCTTGTGGCAATGTTGGAGTACTGCAGGTATTCGCGGTCTCGTCTCTTCTCTGTCCTGACCCCTCGCTGGTGAAATAAACTGATCTCTTGCGCGTACTATGATTGTTCCTACCATGTATTAATGTACATATTGTAAGTCGCTCTGGATAAGAGCATCTGCTAAATGCTTAAAATGTAAATGTAATGTAAAATGTATTCGGAAATCTAACAGCGCCAACATGTCGTCTGCTGCCTATTATTATTATTATTATTAGTCGTAGTAGTAGTAGTATTACCAGATTGAACACATTGCTTAGGCCAGGGGTCGGCAACCCATAACACTCAAAGAGCCATTTGGACCCGGTTTCCACGGAAAAGAAAACACTGGGAGCCGCACCATTTTCTGTCGACGGGGTGCAAATGAATCGGTCGCAGCGAAAAAAAGCTGCGACCAGTTCATTTATTTCGCGGACCGGGGGTGCAACGCGAAAATAATTCTTGCGCCCCTCGGATTTTCTGTCAACGGGGGGAAATGCGCCCAATTTTGCGCCCGATTCAATTGGATACTTATTATTTATTTTCCCAAGCCACGCGGAGCCGCAACATAAGGCTGAAAGAGCCGCATGCGGCTCCGGAGCCGCAGGTTGCCGACCCCTGGCTTAGGCTATACGTAATGGTTTGCACAATAAAGTTATTAATAAATTAAAACAACATAAGCTAAGCTACTTGTGGAAAACAAAACAAAAACACACATTGGTTTTCCAAAACTACCCCAATTAGCATAATTGACACATCCTTGAAATGTATTTAATACATATTATGGTTCCACGCGTGTAAAACACTTCGGTCAATCTGTAGGCTATAAAATAGAATGGCTTCGCTTCTCGAAGATATCGCCAACCGCGCAATAAGAAGGGAA
Source organism: Aldrovandia affinis (assembly GCA_029706075.1). Taxonomy (NCBI): domain Eukaryota; kingdom Metazoa; phylum Chordata; class Actinopteri; order Notacanthiformes; family Halosauridae; genus Aldrovandia; species Aldrovandia affinis. The sequence continues at coordinate 3,018,492 of JAINUG010000115.1, forward strand.
CGAGTTATTAGAGATTTTGACCTCAGTTTTAAATCAGTTTTAAAATTATTTACGTCCTTCAGGGACCTTTGCTGCCCCCCCGTTCACAGCCTGGGCTACAGACTGCCAGGCCACGTACTTGGTTTTACTGGTAAAGCCATTGGAAAGGCTCCCAAACAGCGTCCCTGCACGCAGCTGCACCTCCGCCAACAAGACCTCGATTTCCGCCTCGCTAAAATTCTTTTTCTTGCAGCTCGCCATTATCAAATAGAAAATTTCTGTTTTGATTCGTGCTCCTTTATATGCTAATGATATTAATTAGGGGGCGTTTACAAGGCGGAGATCTAAAACCATTCAGCTACGCACAATTTCAAGATCATTTGCGATTTATAGATTTAACATCTGGGCGAGTGGCGCGACGCACGTTTTTTTTGGGCGTACGTTCAGTTTCTCTGAATCACACTTACGCACATTTCAGAAATGATCTTAGATCAAATATAGGATGGTTTCTACGCAACTTTTTATAAATGAGGCCCCAGTTGTTTAAGAAGTGTAAACTTTTTTATTATTGCGCTAATAGTGGAGATGGGTATTTTCAGGCATGTAGCATTTTTTTTATAGCCATTGCCTGATTTATGAAGGTCAACAAACTTTTGTCTCATTTCATTTGTGTATTCTCTGATCTTCCCCATGTTGATGGATGACTAAGCGAGTTTGGCCTGTGTGTCACCTCATATTTATACTCCAGTGAAATTGGAAGTCATGGATGGCCACTTAAGAGTTCCTAAAGACTCAGGTGAACTTGAAAAATAAAATATATATGGGAATATACTTCATTTAGATTTTGTTCATAAGAATTTCTAAGGGTGCCAATAATTGTGACATGTTTTTGAGATAATTTTTTTCTTTTTATAAGGATTTTCTTTATCTTTGAATAATTATATTTCAATTAAAGGTTAGATTCTGCTCACATTTTGAGTGTAAGATCAAGTTGATAAACAACAGACATTTTTTTCATAGCTTTTTTTCCCCCCTCATCTTTACCAAGGGTGCCAATAATTCTGGAAGGCACTGTATGCATGTTTCATTAAACTGTTGTTCTCCTAGGAGACAGGAAGAGACAATGAATCATTTCGGAATTGAATTCTAGAAATCCAATAAAAGATTACAGTTTTTCTCAATCTTTTAAACACGTTTTCTGAAACTATAGCTCAATTTCTCAAAACTCTAAACACAAAACTGAAAAGAATTAACCATTTTGGCAAAACTCCACAAATCTCTTGCAAAATTAAACACTGCACTCAAAACCATGTTCTCTCTTCTCAAAACTGATTCTTTCCACCAAAACGATACACACAGCTATCATGTGAATATCCCTTACAGAGCATCAATTAAACACTGGTGTAATACATTTAAAACACTACCATCAAAATACTGTTTATATATGTTTTGGCTTCATGAGGCCATGTTACATATTCAATTGTATAAAATTGTGTAGAAATTGTTTCCTTTTTCTCCTTTAAGGTTTAGGGTTTTTTTGTCTCAAAATAGGTAGCAATTTTATTGTACAGTATAAAGACTGTTGCCATATTGTAATACAATACTGTGAATATGTCATATAAATATTGCATTGTCACAATCATTGTATCAGAATAGGATACAATGCACATTTGTCTATCCAATGAGCTCCAATTGGGCTAAACTCACAACCCTGCTTCCCAGAGTCATACTGTAAACTTATAGTTGATACTGCAAGAGTTCTGAGAATACACAAATGTTACCTATTTTGGCAAAACTCTGAAATCAGTGCACAAATACAAAAAGGTAACAAAGCAAATATTTATTTGTTACTGTAAAATACAGTAAAATGTTCAGCTGACAACTGACAGCAAAAAAAAAAAAAATTGTAGACCCAGAAAAAAAAAAAAAAAAGAAATACAATAAAATGTGGTGAAACAGGTCTACATGTAAATCAGTCATCCCGCCTCCGATCCTGATCAGGCCAGAGGACCTCATCTACATCGCATGCAATGTTCTCCCTGGCCAAGCAGCGGGGGAAAAAGCGCCTGGCGTGGCGGATCCACCCCTGGCATGCGTCTGCGTGGATGTCGTCACACGCCTCCTCCGTTGCCTGGAGTAGGGCCACACGCTCGTGGGGTTTGCGGTCATATACCTTCCACCGCCATGCTGAAAAGAATTATTCGATTGGATTTAGAAATGGGGAATATGGTGAGAGGTAGAGAACTGAAAAATGTGGGTTGTTAGCGAACCAGTTGTGGACCAGAGCAGCCCAGTGGAAACTTACATTATCCCAAATGAAAATGTAGTGTAGAAAATGACCATATCAGACAGTAGGCCTACATACAGGACCAGCTATAGGCCTACATACAGGGACACTGAGGTTCATAGTGACATGTCTATACAGAGTACTGAAAGGATGTGGTCAGTTACAGTAACCTGCTGTACTCACTTGCACATATTGGTAACGTAGCTCCTTCATTCTGTCAGCGTTGCGCTCAAACAGTACGCGATATACCTGTTTCATTCGAAGCTGGTGTTTCTTCAGGACACGATCTATTGTGGACAGGCTGACCTGGTCAATGTTTGGGAAGAGGACATTGTCTTGTATGACTCTGTCTTTAATTTCCCTCAGTGTAATGACATTATTAGCCAATACCATGCTGATTATGGTGGTCTCTTGCTCATCTGTAAATGTCCGGCCTCTGCCACCTCTTGCTGGTCGTCCTTCTATTCTGTGAAAAGTATATACAGTATATGCTACACATATTTCATAAATGTAAGACAAAACAACATTACACTATACATTTCTCTAAGCACTGTATATATCCATAGAAACCATAAAGTTACATTACTGTAATTACTGTAGAGAGTATAGAAGACTACTGAAGTCGTTACTTACCTATTCTCATCTCTAAATGCCCGGATAACAGAGGCTACCGTGAAGCGGCTCAAATTCGTCTGGACTCGCTGCCCAGCTGCAGTCATTGTTAGGCCATGATTGAGCACATGGTCAACCAAAGTTGCGCGGATTTCATTAGAAATATTGGCGTGCCTTTCTCTTCCTCCTCCTCCTCTTGCTCTCACTCTTCCTCTTCCTCTTTGTTCTCCATGCTGCTCCATTTCCCCCAACACAGTAGAGGTTACCTGAGGCCTCTTTTATGCTCGGACACATGATTTAAGTGTTTTGCCAATTGAGTTCGAACAGGTGAGAAGTGAGTGAGACCAATTAGTAATTAGGGTGTGGCATTTTGAAGGCCAGTGTTTTCCAGGTGAACAAAGTGTGCTAAATGATGAGATTTGTGCTTAGAGTTTTGCAAACATGTGATTTAGAATTGCTATCTGAGTGAAAACAATAGAATTGTGCTTAGAGTTTAGCAGTCTGGAGTCTTGTTGTTGATACATGAGCTTCAAGTTTTCAGAATTGTGTGCATAGTTCCATTTTTTGTGTGTATACAATGGAGAAAAACTGTAAAATCAAGTTCAGTTTCACTTGCACAGCATAAATGTTCATTAGGTTGCATTTTATATATAGGGTGATACATATGATTAAAGTAAAACAAAAAGTCGTCATAAGATTATTTAATGTTAGAATGTCACTACATTTCCTTTCCTCCAAATGTGGCTTCCACTAGCTCTCTAGTTAGCTCAATTCAAATATGGTTAGGTATGTTAGGTAAGTAACAGCCTAAGTAGTCAGCAAGTTTCTCATTCCCTATATACATGTATATCTGGTTATGTTAGAAAACAATTACACTAAGTTATTTCAATCTTTTGATCTAAGCAAACAAGTTCTGTTGCTTTAGCAAACTCCAACTCAGACTTTCTGGTTGAACGTCTGGACATTCATTTCTGTAATTTGATAGATGAGTTGCCATGTCCGTTTCAATTTGGGAGCCTGATCTGGTGGTGAAGTTCTGGCGGTAAAGTTACGTTGATCCTTGTTTATGCAGCATGTGCGTTTGTCTGAAGTAATTTGAAACTTGTTTTAGAAGTGAGAAGGAGTTACTGTGTGTATACATGATATATGTGCACAGCAATCAGCCAATCAGAATTGAATATTCATCCAAGCCATGGTATAATGCAAATTGTTGTACCCTGTGCATTGTAATTTGTACTGCACTTTTACTTTATACTTTACATTTATACCGTACCTTTGTACATTTTTCTGGATACTTTATGAATCATCAGCAAGCATACCTAAGGCATTGGCAAAATAGATTAATAAATAATTTAAGATAAGTTTATCAGTTTATGGTTTCTGCAAGATAAATGAATGAAAAATAATAATATAAATTTACCAAAATAAATAATGTGTTTCATTGTTCATTAGCATTCATGTATTTAAACCAAATTTCAACCCCAAGCCAAACCACACACCACCTCAACCAAAATATAGCACAACCCCAATCCTAACCCAAGCGTAACACAACCCCAACCCTAACACAACTCCAATCACAGCTTAACAAAACCTAAACCTAACACAACCAAACCCCAAACAAACTTTTAATGCATTACCAGAACCAACACAAGACCAGGCAGGTATTTTGATTCAGAGCCAAGATCTTTATTGTCAGTTAAGACACACAGAGCGCTCTTCTAATACACCGTTTCTTGTTGCCTCTGGACGTGGCCCTGGAGGCAGGGCCAGTGATCCTTCTTCAGTTGGAGCTTGCGACAGCAACGGGCGGGGCAGGGGGCGTGGGGGCGGGGATGGTGAAGCAGCCACGCTTGTGCCACTGCATGTCCCGCACACGACGCACAGACTGCATCCCCGGCAGAGCCGAACCCCAGTCATTACAGTGCTTAAATGCACCCTTCTCAAACACGTACTGGCGCCCCCTGTAGCCCGGGTACATATACCCCACCCATCTGAGAAACGGGGAGATAATGAAAAGAAAAATAATTTAAAAAAATGAGAAACTACTGTTCTTCTACAGAATCTTTACTTCTTATAGTTATTTCAATTCTCCAACTACATTTTTTAAGCTTGACGTACTAAACTGCTCTATTATAAACTTCCCTACTCCTGCGAGGTTGCTTCTATTTTGCTAAGCTATACAATTTATACTTTTTAAATGATAAATATTTTAAAAGTGAAACTTCTCCATTGACTTAACATTGTGAAATTCTTAGCGTTCTTCAAGATTCTAAAAGGTTCCATTAAACAATTGGTTCCTACAGTAACAGCTCAGAACAGCTCCAGCTTTATGAATATTACTCACAACTAGCTAGCTAACAAGCTAATATTTCTCCATTCTCACTACCTAACACTACAAAATACATTTACTTTCTGAATTTGTTAAACCGCCTCTACTGACAGTAGTTGTAGTCGTAGGTTTTACTTAGGTTGTACTGTACCACTCCCTACAAACTGAACTCACTTCCCTTTCTAGCTATCTTGCCATATTATGATTGATTGATTGATTGATGTATCCTGCACCGTTTATGGTGCCCAGCCCATATGGGCTTACAAGACACTAGACAACAACAACAACAGCCAGGATGGCCACATGACAAATCATAATATACAATTCCACAAAATGAAAACATTTCAAAAACATTCAATTTCCATGCCAGAAGTATCATATTATGTTGGATACAGTATTCTCTGTCTTAGTTGCCATGCATTTTCTATAAATCTTGCTAAGACAAAAATCTCCTCATTAAAGAGCCAACTCAACATATCACCTTCAGACAACCAAAACAAATCAGGGTTCTTCAACTCAACTTTTTCAAATAGGTTATTCCTCAAATCACTGTACATGGGGCAGTGAAACACAAAATGAAATTCATCCTCAACAACACCAAGATCACAAAAGACACATAAACGCATCTCTTCAAGAATACCTTTATATCTGCCTATCTCAATTGCCAGAGGCAAGGTACCAGCTCTTAATTGAGCACATAAGGACCGCTGCCTTCTCTTTAAATTAAATGTTATATAAGGTTCTGTGAAATAATCTTCTTTAATTTGAACATAGTTTCTAAGCTTTGGCTTCTTCCAAATCTCCTCCTTCCATTGTTCCTTATGGATCTTTAACCATTTTTGTTTGACTATATTTATATTGCACTGCATATTGTTCCTAAAAATTATATGTAAATCAGAAAGACAAAATATTGTGGAAACCTCTCTTGACCAGGGATAACTGTGTGCTCGGTCCCAATAAAAAATCGTTTTGGTCAGCCTTTCCTCTGGCAACTGGACCAGGCGGTTCCACAGCCAAACTATTACACATCTCTGCTTTCCAAGACATGACTCCCCTTCAATAGCCCCCTTTGCAGTATATTTATGCACCCTCATGGCTCGACTCTGGATAGCATTACAGTCAGGGGCATCCTCAAACCCCCACACACCTGCAGCATAAAATAAAATTGAGCCAACCATTGAATCATAAAGTTTAGAAAATGTTGAAAAACCAAGGTCAAGACACAATTTCATTTTATTCATCACAGGCCCTAATGCTCTTCCTGCTGACTCTGCCAATGCTTTTCTTCCTTCTAAAAAACTAATGTTTTCATTAAAAATAAATCCAAGATATTTATAAGAAGTGTACTTTAAGGGCATTGATCCAAACTGAAATATATAGCTGCTCTGCTGTTCACATTGCTTTCTAAAATGTATAATCTGTGTTTTTTCACTATTAATAACAAGTCTCCATTTACTACACCATAAACTCATAATATTCAAAATGTTTTGCAAATTAAACTCTTTCTCGGCAATCAACACAATGTCATCAGCATACAACAGAATACTTAAGTTCATATTGTCAATCAATATACCTAGATTGGCCTGCTTGATTTCTTGAGCTAAGTCATTAACATAAAAAGCAAATAAAGGCGGGGAGAGTACATCTCCCTGCTTCACCCCAGGAAACCAGCCAGTCCTAAAATTATTTAACTGCAGACACGCAACTGGGGCTTTGTACAAGGCTTTGATGGCATTATAAAATTTACCATCAATACCAGAAGAAATTAACTTATACTCCAAAAGATCTCTATTGATGCAATCAAAAGCTTTCTTAAAATCAACAAAACAAGCAAACATGTCTTTACCCTCTTGCAGTCGAGCTCTCACCACAGAGGATATGACATAAATATGATCAATACATGCGCTGTTTTTCCTAAAACCATTCTGCTCATTCCATGAAAATCTAAGTAATTATTAAGTCTATTATTAAGGACTCCTGAATACAATTTATAAACTGTACTGGTCAAGCTGATACCTTTTGAAGATTTAGGGATGGGTTTGATTATAGATTTATTCCACACAGATGGAATAATACCATTATGAAAGCACGTTTGACATAGACAATGTAAAATATTCAACATATTAGGAGTTTTAAGGACCTCATTAGGGAGGTCCTCAAAACCCACAGCTTTATTTTGTTTAGCTCTATCTACTACCCGCTGCACCTCCTCTAGTGTGATGTCACTATTCAGCATATGGTGGGGATATGCTGTATTACTCATCCCATTTTCAAGCTCACATTTTAATTTACCGATTTCATCTAAGAATTGACCATTAAATAGAGGAAGACTACTACATGCATACAAATTACTATAATCTATTACCCACTTATTTAATATCTGCTCAGTCTCAAATGACGATTCACCATTTTCCATTAGGATCTCCATTGGAATCAATTTTCTCTTTTTTGGACCCAATTTATTTATTTCCCTCCAGAATAGCTGTGGGTTACTAATCTGTAATTGTTCTAACTGAAGAGTTTGTCCTCTCTTAAAACGTCTCTTGCAAAACCTAAGCCTTCTGTCAAAATTAAATTGACAACGTTTAAATTCATTTTGTAAATCCCTTCTCTTACTCGGATCCTTACACTTAATATTTTCTCTGCTGAGCTTAAGTCGAGTCATAATTCATTTAGTTCATTATTCCAATATGGTTGTTTTACTCTGTAATACTTCTTCACAGCATCCATTTTTACTGCACAATTTTTATCCATTTCCTTATATAGAAGGACACAAAGACGCTCATAACAACGATCCACATTATCTTGCGTTTTCTGACCATTCTGCAATTGATCTATGACCTCAAGGAAAGCATTACGGCACATCTCAGAAGAAAGAAAATTAACCAGAAAATTTCTATTTCGTCTTTTTACTTGCTGCTGAGAGTCTACAATAGGCCTATTAGCTGGAAAAATCAGCTTGCTAACTACAATACATGCATATTCACCAGCTTAGCTAGAACTTAACTAATGTTGTAGGCTGGTGAATATGCTATACAATAGCTATTTATCTGTTAGCTAGTTAGCTAACCACCTTTCTGCAGTCAACCTTGCTGCATTGGACTTATATGAACATTATTGGACTTGAAATAACTTTCCTCCTGTTAATATTACTATGCCTCACTTTCAGATAATTGTCCTTATTTTAAAGCCTTCTGTACAAATATATAAAAAACAGTATGGATAGTCATTTGCTAGAGCACTATGCAGTTCTGCTATATAAGGTAGTTCAGGAGCAACTTGCTTCGGTAATATGCTGATGCTGTCATAGAAGACCCGTCATTGTGTAGCCGGAGCCTACCTCTCTACGCTGTGGAGAATTCAGATGGACAGACCCTTCAACTCATATAATAATACTGTTGTGCACTTTTTTTGGAGTCTGCAATATTCCTCTGGAGATAAGGTTAACATTGCCTAATATTATTTATATTATTCAAAAAACAGCTCAAGACACACTTCAGACAAACATACACATAACTATACATGCACTTCCACACTTTCAGTCAGTAGAAGTAGTAGTAATCTTCTCTATTTTGTTTTATTTCCTGTCCCTTATGAATGTATTTTCTAACCTAATTCTCTGCTATTTTATTGTTTACCCTCTGTACTGTCTTGAGAAATAAAATGCAACATGCATGACAAGGCAGCATTTGCAGACTTGAAAAAAAGAAAAAGCAAGGCACTGGCACTAATGACACAACGTGAACGATCTTAAAGAAACAGTACTAATTTTATTACTGTGTTGATACTCCAATTAACAGTAATGCCTGTGAACAACTGAATGACACATCAAATTAATAAAACACGAAACTGTGCACATTTTGTGAAATGCACTTCAAATTAGCTTCATACACGTTACTTCATACACATGGCACTCATGTTTCATTGAACGAGTTGTATAATGATACTGTAGTAGTGTACAGGTCAGCTGATACTGTAGTAGGGTACAGGTCTACTGAAAATGTAGTTGGGTACAGTAGTAGTATAGTGCACTCACGTTCCTTTGAGTGACTTCACGCTGCCCACACGGTCCTGGAAGCCATGGGCCCAGAGACTCGGAATGTCATCATCCACAATCTCCATCTTCCTCCCCTCAAAGCCGGCCGCCTCAAACAGCTGCAGCTTGTGCTCTGTGCCATCCTAAAGGGGATGACAAACTCACACGTCATTCACGTGCCTGTGAAAAGCAATCCTAAAATCGACAGCACATTATAAAATTCACCAGCGAGTAAATGAATGGATCACTTGTCAGGATGCATATCTTTACAGTGTAAACTCAGTTGGAGTTACAGCTTATTAGGTCAGCCTGTCCCAATAAGCCTCCTCTGAACACTCATTACTTCAAACTCTGTTCTAAGCTAGCATAACTCTATTAGCCCCAATACATTTGTCTTGAATTGATGATTACAATGTTTGTAATGCACAAAGTCCTCCTGATTGACATTGCCAATTAACTAATTACACACAACACCATTGGAAGACAGCTAAATAGCTGCATAAGAGATATTGTGCATGTTAGGAAGTCAGTCAGTGTCATGGCCAGTAATTCTGTCAGTGATACTGTGGTCAGTGTGTCTGTGCATGACAGGGTCAGTGCTATGGCCAGTATTTCTGTCAGTAATGGGTTAGGGTCAGTGGTTCTGTCAGTGAGCAGGCTGTTGGTTCCGTTGGTGGGCCGGTCAGTGGTTCTGTCAGTGGGCCGGTCAGTGAGCTGGTCAGTACTGCAGTACTCACAATTTTGAGTGGCCGCAGAGACATCAGGCTGTAGCTGTTCTGGCTGTTGGTCCAGGTGGTCCAGCGTGGATATTCGCCTTTCTCCAGAACGAACTGCTCCCCTTTGAAGTCCTGCTGCTCGAACCCAACCCATCTGAGGGGGCAGGGCACAGAGGCCTGAGCTCATACTGCTGTACCCCTCCACAGCACTCACTGACACATTTGCACATTCACATATTCATCAATTCACTCATTCAGCTCAACTCAATCACTCACTACTTTGTTATTGGATTTGTGAATTTGTTTGTTCATTCATTTATTTCTTAGGAATTGCACATTCTTTCACATTTACATTTAAGTATTTGGCAGACACTCTTATCCAGAGTGACTTACAAAAGTGCATAAAAAGAGGCTAGACAACAAGCAACAAGGAATAAGAGACATCAATTACATCCCTGAAAGTATGTGTCATTATGCAACATGTCCCATTTTGTTATGTGCCATAGTGGGCCAATGGGAGTTTGAGGATATAATGTTGTCATTTTGGGGATTTTAGCACAGAATTTTGATCTATGCAGCTTGAAGAGGTGGGTTTTTAGTCTGCGGCAGAATATGGACACCAAGTCGGCTGTCCTGACTGAAGTGGGAAGCTTGTTCCACCACTGCGGGGCCAGAGTAGAGAAGAGCTAGGATGAGGGACCCTTCCGGGAAGGAGTGAGCAGAGGTTGCAGAATGGAGTAGTCTGGCAGGAGTGTAAGGTTTGATAATAGACCGTGGAGGTACGAGGATGCAGGTCCTCTTGGTGCCACATAGGCTAAGACCAAAGTTTTGTATTTTATCCTGGCCACAACTGGTAGCCAGTAAATGAGGGCAAGGAGAGGCATAACCAGGAGAGGAGTATTTTGGCTAGTTATGGACAAGAACACCAGCAGCATTCTGGATGAGCTGGAGAGGTCTGATGGCACATGTGGGGAGACCAACAAGGAGAGAGTTGCAGTAGTCCAGTTGAGACAGCACTATGAGCTGGGTAGCATAAGTTGTGAGAAATGGGTGGGTTTTGAATATATTGTAGAGAAAGAATTGACAGCTCTGTGTCACTATTGCTATGCTAGCGTGGAAGGACAGCTCATTGTTCAGGAGTACATCCAGGTTCTTAGCAGTCTGGGATGCAGAAACCATTCTGTTATTGAGACTAATGGAGAGATCCCTTAGGTGGGGAAACACTTAGCTGATAGGTAGAGCAGCTCAGTTTTGGGGAGATTGAGTTTGAGATGACGACTAATCATCCAGCTTGATATGTTATTGAGTCAAGCTTTGATGCATGAAGCAACTTGCTCATCAGCGAGTGGAAAGGAGAGGAAAACCTGAGTATCATCAGCATAGCAGTGGTAGGAAAAGCCATGTGAGGATATCATTGAACCAAGATATTTTGCAAACAAGGAGGACAGGAGGGGACTAAGGATGAGGGACTGAGGGACTCCTGTGGTAAGGCTGTGGGATTTTGAGAGCCACGCTAGGTCACCTGGTAAGAGCGGTCAGATAGGTAGGATGAGAACCATTTGTGGTCATTGCCAGATATGCCAATTTCCACCAATGCTGTCAAAAGGACTTGATAGTCAACTGCAACAGAGAGATCAAGTAAAATAAGGACAGGGGAGAAAGAGGATGCTTTGAGTGCCTTCATCACAGATAGAAGAGCCATTTCAGTTGAATAGCTGCTCTTGAAACCAGACTGATTAGAGTCAAATAGATCATTTTGAATCGAAATGTGATACAAGCAAGGAGGAGAAGGTAGCAAAATGTTTGCGTGGGTTGTTTGTAACGGCTTTGATTTTGGTTTGTAGATATGAAGCCTTAGCAGATGAAGAGGAAAATACGAAGAGAAGACACTGGTAAGCAGCAAGGTCAGATGGCAGGTTTAATGTTTTCCACCTTCTTTCTGCAGATTGCAGTTTAGCCCTGTCTGTATGTAGTGTTTTGGACAGCCATGGGTTGAAGGGGGATGGCTTAGCAGGCCAAGAGGCCAGAGGGCAGAGTGAGTCAAGGGTGGATGATAGCGTGGATAGCAAGGTGGATGAGGCAGCCTTGACCAGAAAGTGTGAGAAGGTGTCAATGCATGGTAGGGATGACAGCATAGTTTGAAATATTAAACAAGTTTTATGTTCCCCATGAGAGGGGAAGATACATGGTCAGGTGAATTATCAGGTTGTTTTATGAGTTTCAACTTTTCTCCAGGAGGAAGGAAGAGAAGGGGGGAAGAAAAGGAAGAAGAGGAGGATGAGTAGTAGATGTGCAGGAGCAAGATGGAGGTACTCACGGCCCAGAGTGCACCAACACAGAGCTCACTTTCTCCAGACTCTTCCCTGTCACATCCTTACTCTCAGCGGACAGCTCCAGCTTCCGACCCTGGAAATTCTCCAGCTCATAGAGCACCACCTCCAGACAGAGAGATTCCACCAGAGCCAGAACAATTAACAACCAGCAAGAATAAAACAGCAGGAAAAGAAGATGAAAATAAATCAAACAGCAGCCCAACTCCCAAGCATAGAAAGAAAGATAGAGAGGGGGGCGAGACAGAGAGAAAGAGAGTGAGTGAAAGAGAGAGGGGGAGAGCAAGGGAGGGTGATAGAGAAAAGTAGAGATGTTGAGAAAGGGAAAGAGGAAAGCAAGTGAGGGAAGAGGGATGGAGGTAGAAAGATATGTAATGAAAGAGTGCATGGAGACAGCAGAGGAGAGGAGGAAGAGTGAAGGATGGCCCTTGTATTAGTGCAGAAGTGGGTGTAACACAAGCCATGTGAGACAGGGGATACATACAAATCTAACTGATCTAACAAATAATACCACAGCTACACACATTCATCTACCTCTGTGCTTCTGTACCTGTTCACTGCTGTCCCATTTCAATAAATCTTTATATGAGAGACTGAAGAAGGCACAGAATATGAGGATCAGAACAGGCAGGTGCGTTATATTTGTAGTAATGCCAAATCATTGGATAGAATACCTAACATGATATCATTGGTGGGGAAGATGGCTAATGCAATATCATTGGTGGAAAGGATGGCTACAGTGATATAATTGGTGGAGAGGATGGCTGCTATATGATTAGTGGAGAGGATAATTACCTGGTAAGTGCCGCCTGCCCCTCCCTTACTCTTGCCTGCTCCTAGCTGCTCCGGCACCCCCTGCTGTTCCAACATCCTCCGCCTTCTCCTAGGTGGGAGAGATAGATTTGATTCAAATTTGAATTAAAATTTGAATACAAAGATTAATAATTGGAGATTACACCTTAGCAGGGTATTGTGGGAAGTGGAGTCCATTAGTGGTCAGTGTTGGGACCTCTGCTCTTCCTTAGATAAAGCACCTTAATAGAGTCACTGGTTGCTAAATAGCTAAATTAGCTGATGACACAAATTTATGGGTTTTAGCACATAGTTTGGAAGCTACTAAAACAATTCAGGATTTAAAGAAACATTTAAGATAACCAAAATTTAGGTTGCAAATACAGAAGCTACACCAAGATGAACAGTTTGAGGATTATTTTACAGGATGGGCTTAGTTAGAATGCAACCAATTTAAAAAAGACTTGGGTATAATAGTATATCTGGATCTAAACATTGTACCAAAGTTGTAAAGAAAACTAACAGGATGTTGCGATATATAGCAAAAAGTCACACTACAGGAAAGACTGATGAAGCTCTCAAAAGATGGTCTCAGTTATCAAACTTAAAAGTTATGAAGAAAGATTATAGATTCTTCATTTCTTTGGGCTCAGCAAAATGAGACTAAGGGGTTTCATTGTGATTTTTACCATTTTTAAAATACATTAAGAAAGTGGATTAGGGAGGATGTTTCAGGTTGAATTGTACAGGACACAGTGGAAACAGACCCTTCCCTCAAGTCCAGCTTTTACACAGTGCTGTGAAATCATTATTTTAAACACTTTAACCCTTTAGACACCAGTACATTTGATTGCCAACAATTTTGAAAGCGAAAATGTTTTCATTCAGAACCAAATTATTCTTTCATATGATTGTACATTTTGGTGAGAAACATACTTCATGCATTGAACTCCCTTCTCTCACAATGCACTATCCTCACTGTGAGAGGATCACTGCTGGTGTCCCGCTTAGTCTTCATATTCTTCACCACTGAAACATCCCTGGTGTCGGCATACATCTAGGGTACTAATGAGGATTAAATCTGAAAGCAGTGCATCCCTCTCTCATTTAGAGAACATTTCAAACTTACTTACCAAGCACAGGGCCAAGAGCTGCTCTTCACTGGACAGTGCTGCACAACAACCAACCTAAACCAAGCGTGGGAAACCACAGCAGCCACCAAGAAATGGGATGTGCTTCACAAGCAGCCATAGGAACAGGAGGATGGAAACAAACAGCCATAGAAACAGGAGGGTGCAGTCGTTACCTGGTCGTTTCCTGGTTTTGCCGTGTGTAGCTGTGCCGTGTGCAACAGGTGGTCACAGTGTGCCAGACGGTGTGTGGGTGTGGTGCGGCTCGGCTGGTCAGAGGCGGGGGGGTATTTATGGTTTATTTCTGGCCAGGACAGCAGAAAACAGGGAGCTGTTGATACAGCAGGTCTGTCGCTTGCATTGTGTCCATTCCACTGCCTCTCAATTGATGGGTGCGTTGGCATGCTGTGCCCGATGGCTGCTCTGCCAGGACTTGGGAGTCGACACACACCACCAGTGCCAGGGAATCACTAATCATCCCCACTCAGCACAAACTGCCACACTAACCCCCCTCCCTGACCAGACCCTGTCCACAACCTCCACTCCCTTCCTCCCTTCCTCCCTCCCTCTCCACCTCCCTCCTCCTCCTCTTCCTTCCTGTCGCCCTCTCTCCTTCTCCTCTCCCTCCCCTCTCCCTTGCTCTCTCTCTTTCTATTCTCTCTCTATCTCATCTCCTCTCCCTCACTCCTTCCCTCCAATGAAACACAACACTGATGAAGGATTGAGGGGTGTCCTGGACAGTGAGGATATATCCATTTCAGAGGTACTCACTGAACCAAGGGAAGAATGGTTGATCTTTCAGGCCTCTCTTATATGGATCAGCAAGACATCAAAACCAAAACCAACAAAACCATCAAAACCATCTCACAAAGGCTGTTGAGTCCCCTGACATTACATGTAACAGCCAAGTGAAGAATTATACACATTACAGACTGGAGGTCCAGACACCCTGGCTCACACATTATTACAGACTGGCTCCAAAACCCAGACCACATGCAGTCAGTAGAGTGACCTCTCCAGCTACATGTAACATGTCTAAACCCAGGGTTTTATCCTTTGATTGGCTGGTTTTCTAATAAAATAATTTCTGGTAATCAGCAGTGGACCCTTATTATTATTATTATTTTGACCACAAATGGTGAGAGAAAGAAAAGAGGCATTCATTCTATCCATAGTGGGGTTTGTCCTTAATGTAGAGGGCCAAGTGAAGGAACCATTCCCACATCAGAAAGATCAATGAATCAACATAATGTTATGCTATACAAGCCACTACAGGTAAGACACAAATACATGAAAAGTCATCCATACATTTCATTGCAAATTTTATTTATCAATTTTGACACTGGCCTCATACAAGTCAACATCCTTCTCATTCAATTGAAAAAAAAACCAAGATTTAAAAAAAATCCCCCATTATCTGACAAAATAATTTGACAGAAGAAAACTAAATTGATACACACACACACACACACACACACACACACAACAGCCTCAAATATCAGCAGATATAGATTAAACAAAATTAAATTTGATGTAATCAGCCTTCTAATATCAACCTGGCAAAATGTGACCAACAGAAGGAAATACTGTGAAGAAGGATAAAGAATCTTTGGTCAACATCGCTGTCAATCACCTTTCTCAAAGTGCTAACTGGACGGTTTAAGGCATGAGATCAACAGAGGCTTACATTTTATAGGACATTGGTGGAATAAGAGACCATCTCAGCAATTCAAATTCAGAATCAAATTCTCTGAATTGTACAGATTATAGATTGCAACTATGTGCAATGTGCAATGTAACATTACACTAGAAAGGACTGAAACAGAACCTAAGAGGGTCTGCGATACAGACTAAGGCTCCTAGGCATCGGATTTAACTATCATGGCACAACAAAACAAACCAGAAAAACAGAAGAGCATTCTCGTGATTTTGAAAGCTGGCAGAGACACAAACTACATTCATTCTTTAAAAAATTATAAGTATTCAAAATAAAAAAGAATAACCATTCCTGAAATTGTTGGGAAATTTGTATAATATTCCCACTTAAGAGCTGTTTGGTCCTGCAGGCTAAGAATTATCTAGTGCAACAAATGCAGAAAGGACATTGATTCCCCCTGTGCAGCTAGAGTAAAGTTGACTTGACAGAAAAGGCACTGTATTCAACTCTTTCTGGAAAGGCACTCTGTGCATAATTACAACCTGGCAGTCCAACAGTCATGCTTCAAAAGAAAAAGTAAAATCAAAAGAATAAATTGGAAGGAAAAAGACGCTAGCCGGTAGCAGCAGGATTATGTTAATTCCCATGTGAAAGGTCAAAGCTTCAGCCATGACCTCCTCTTGTAAACCTGTAAAATAAAATATGAAGAGTGAGGCACAGGGTGGTGAAGAAATAATGACAGCTGAGAATGATGATCTAGTGAGGTCTGTTTTCCTTTTCATTCTTCCATCAGTGCAATCCATCCATCAGCAAACAATTAAATTGGGTATGAGACAGAAACCAGAACCATCCAGTCAGTGATACATATTCATTCACACTGTTAGGAAAGAATATCAAAGGGACATATCATAAGCACAAAATAAATAAAAAAGCTGTTTAATTGTTTCAATCAATTGTAAAAGAATGTAGGCTCCTATACACCCCAATGGCAAAGAAATTACATTTCATAAGCGCATGATGAACAGACAATGGCAGGATAAAAAGAGGAGTGTGTGTGGGTGATCAGAGAGAGAGAGAGAGAAGCGAGCAATAGAGAGACAGAAGGTGAACAACTGAAAGAGAGAGGGGCAGAGATTGAGAGAGGGGAGTGAGGGGGTGGTCAGGAGGGAAAGAGAGGGAGAGAGAGAGAGAGACAGAAAGAGAAGGATTGAGAGAGGGGAAGGGACAGAGAGGATGTCTCACCCCTGCTCTATGTGTCGGTGCCACACTGACTGAAACGCTTCTTAGACTTCAGCTCCTGAAGCCACGGAGGTGCAGACTCCTCCCTAAACAGTATTGACAACCATGTAAATACCACATATAACAATGCCGTTAGCATTAATAAGCATAGTATTACCATACACATCAATGCAGTTATCATTACTAACCATGCAATTACCGTACATATAATGCAGGCACCATTAACAACCATGTAATTACCATAAATAACAATTCAGTTACTATTAATAACCATGTAATTACCGTAGATGCCAATAAAGTTACCATTAATAAATATTATTAGACTACAATGTTTATTTTATTTGCATGTTGTGAGGCGTTTTGTCAGGCTTTCGCTTGCCTGTTCTCTGTACCAGCAGCAGGGGGCAGCATACGAGGTGATTTGGGTGAACGTGAGAGCTGTGAGGGAGAGGGGGCAGGGCTGGATAGCTGAGAGGCGCGGCGTAAGAGGTGTGAGGGGGAGGGCGTGGAGCTCTCAGTTTGTCTGTCAGAATCTCCCCCTCGCTTACGCAGCACAGCCTGAGAGAGAGATTTTTACAAACTTACTGAAACAGGTGTCAGGGGTAAATTATATGACATTAAGTTTATACAGACAAAAAATAAATTCAGCATTCCTAAAGATTTCAAATGACTTTTCAGGCATGTGGAGTGAGAGAGGGCTGCAGCAGAACCTGGCTGTACTAGGGCATTGCTGCCAGACATGGGCCCTGGCACTAAATATGAAGATGACTAAAATGACGATATTCCAAAACAGATTTTAATCTCAGGGAAACAAATACAATATCATATTGTGAAATAATAAAATGAAACACACACTGTGTGTATCGTAGTCTGAATACTGAAGATTTTGAATTGGCTGTAAATTAACTGAAAAAGAAAACATACAGAAAAAGGAAAATACCTTGACCAGTTACTTGGCCATAAAGACATGGGCCGGCACAAGCATACCTGGCTGCCCAGAGAGGACAGGCTGTCCTCACACTGCCATCTTCAACAGGCTGAGAGCTGCACTTTCTCACAACGTGAGAGATACAACCACATAAGGAAACTGCTCCCCACAAACCACTTCAGTCATGTCATGTGACATTTTCTAACTTTTACAAAAACTGAAAAATTATCCTTGGGGAGGGAAGGAGCTGACACTTGCAGTGAACAATATTTTACATCACTGCATGTTGTTCCTTCGCAAATGTCTATGCTTTGGCAATATGTATTGCGTGAACAATGATTGATCATACCATGTATTAATGCACATCTTGTAAGTAGCTCTGGATAAGAGCGTCTGCTAAATGCTTAAAATGTCAAATTTAAATGTATTCTCTTGTATTTCAAGCCAATAAATCATTTTGAATCAAACTGAAGTGAAAATTGAGAGGGAGACAGGTGGGGAGTGAGATGCAGATAGAGATGTGCAATAACACACTTCCTTCTGAGTTGTTCAGCCACATGCTGATAAGATTTGTTAGGTACATCTGTCTGACAGAGACAAAGCCTATCAGGAGAAGGAGGAGGGCAATGGAAACAGCTGCATAACCATAGCTGCTGCATAGCTGCTGTATTGGAACCCACCTGTAGGTGGAGCCTCACCTTGAGAGCAGAAGGGTCCATTCCGGGGAAGATGGGGACTCTCTGTGGCTGGGGGGGACAGGGGACAGCCCCTCTGGGCTGCTCAGAATCTGAGTCCCCCCCCTCCTCACACTCTACCATGGCTTGGAGGAGAGAGACACACTAAAGCTGTAATTACATCACTCACAGTGACTAGAGGACACTGTCACAGATTCTATAGAGCCACCAGATTCTCAGCTCCATATTCTTACCATTGAATTTTCTGTCTCCCTACCCTTGAAGCCGAAACATTTTTTTTTTTTTTTTGCAGCTGAACAAAGGACTGTGCACTGCACTGTGCTCAGGGCTGTGCTCCAGGTGAGAGCTGGGGGTGTGGCTACCTGTGGAGTCGCGGAATCTCCAGTCATCTGGTTGGTCCGTGTGCTCCTGCAGCTCGAGGGTAATGCTGCGATGGACAGACCGAGAGGGCAGTGACCGCCGAGTCTGCCTCCGCCTCCGACTAAGCTCTGCCTTCGAGAGCTGAGCAGTGGAATCCAGCAGTGGAGTGGAGACCTGAACACAAACCATACATGTGTAATGCATGAACCTGAACATGCACAACATACATATGTAATGCATGAATTGGAACATGCACACCATACATGTGTAATGCATTAACTCAAATGTGTACTGAAAACTAAATGCACTTTTATATTTCTGATATCCATGTCTCCAATACGTAGTAGCTCAAATGGTAGGTGTCAATCAAACTGTTTTCACAAGAAGAGGGGCGGAGGGGGCGGCGGATGGCGTAGTGGTCTAGCGCTACGCCGGCAGACTCGTGGGGGTGGGGAATTGAAATAAATAGAGGGTATAATTGGCAACCAAATTGGGAGAAAAACAGGAAAAAATCGGAAATAAAAAGAAAATAACAAGAAAAAAATAAATAAGAGGGGCGGAGCCGCAGACTGACCTCAGGAAAGGGGAGGGGCTCACAGGGGGTAGAGTCATGGGTGTCGCCAGTCTCCGGGTCACTAGGCGTGCTGGGTTCCCTTGGTAACGAGTTTAGGACATCATCTGCACTTTGAGTGGCCGGAGCCAGGCTGGGGCTGGGGCTGGGGGTGGGGGTGGGGCATACAGTAAATATTTTAAATTATTTACACATTTCATTTTCATACCAAACAAAAGACAGCAGGCAGACTTCAGGATTCAGCCAAACACAGCCATGCTCCATTAGAGGCTCTGGAGTCAATGTGGAGAGACAGGTGTGGGTTTGAGCTGAAATCTATGAGCTTCCCCGGCAGAGCTACTGTTCTAATGTTGGTTCTTTACCTGTTATAACACTTATATTTGTGTACCTACGGTTACTGCAATGGTCATGTGCCATAATAACCCTGCTGTAGTGTGACAGACCAGGGCGCTGTTCACATAATCTTCACATGTTCCCATGGTGAGCTGTGACACAGGTTGTGATTGGTTAATCAGATTTAAAGCTGAGAGACAAGACAGTGCCCCTGTGTGGCGATGGGACTGCTGTAATTTTATTGATAAAGTCACCTCCCAACTGGCTGATGGGAATTTTCTGGCTCAGATTTGATTGGACAGAACATTAGAGAAACGCCCTGTGATCCTGGGCACACAGGCATCACCTCTGGTCCAGGTCTGAACTCACCTATCACCTGCCTCTCCTCCAGCCTCTGCTTCCCTCACCAATGTCTCCTCACCCTCCACCTGAGAGAGAGAGAGAGAGAGAGAGAGAGAACACTTTGAAGTTCCTTTATTTTGAAAATATATATATATAATTTATATATATATACACAGTTATCATTTACTTTTTCACAACATCACGTTTCATCAGCAATCTAGATAAAAGAGTCCTTATCTCATTGAGCTGAGCCAATGTGCAGAGAGAGAGAGAGAGAGAGAGAGAGAGAGAGAGAGAGAGAGAGAGACAAGAGAGACTAAGGGAGAGGGAATGAGAGGGAGGAGCCTCACTGTGAGAATATATCCTGAAAACGGGTTAAAAGGAGAAAATTTAAGAACATAACTTCTTAGTACAGAAGTTTAGTGGCGGAGAGGAGAGGCGACCAGGAGACACACTTGAAATGCCCCATTCAACGAGTTGGTAAAGAGTCTCTCACCTGAATATATAGGGACAGATGATGAGTTTGAGCCTTTGTGTTTTGTGACACACCCCATTGCTGAATATATAACAAAGCACCAGCAAGGAAGTCAGGAAGTGATTGTGTCTGATTAGCTCATTGAATAGAAGAGACACTGTTTGCTGACAAAGCATTGGGGATCAAAGACAGGAACTTACTGTCTAATCAACTCACTCATTCCTATACAGATGACCTCCTCAAAATGGCACGGTTAATGTATTTCACAACAGACAGCATACACAATTCTTCACTAGTATAAGTATATGTTTAAACACTTCCTGTTGGAAACCAAATGTAAGGTGACAATAAAAACAACAGCTATTTCCAAAACAAAGGCTGAGTAGTAACAGGATAAAGCCCAAACATGCTGACTTTTCAAAATCAGAATCCAGAGCTCAAAGATCAAATCACAACTCCAGATCCAAACAAACAACAAATAAAAACCCTTTTTACTGAGTGTGTAAATGGAGGATATACAATTAGCTGTCAGCCCCCCATGCTGGACTCAAAGCACAACTGCAGATCTCACACTTGTCCAATCAAAACCAGGAGAACTAAATTATTTTAAAACCCCCAGAAAATCTCAGACAGACATGAGTAAAGGCTACAACATGCCAGTGGATTGGCCGGGCCCAGGATCTGATGAGGAACGGAGCGGCCTGTCGATTATTTCAGTTGCCTGTGTTCAATATATTGTGAATCTAAATAATACAAACCTTGTAAACCTGCAGGGAAAGCTTTATTTAAAAAAAAAAAAAAAAAAAAAAAAAAAAAAAAATATAAAATATATATATATATATATTTGTCTGTGTAAAACTGAGCAATACACATGTTTTGATATTACAAGGTCAGATGGCCTTTCTACATTCACAGGTTTTAATGACTTTTTAATTGAATTAATTTGCTAATCATGATTTTTCACATATAGATTGTATTTTTAAATTTGAAAGATTAATTTACATTTGCAAATACAGATTTTTGGTACTGAATGCATTCCATACCACAACAACCTTCATAAAATAACGTACTGTATATCACAGACTTTCCATTGATATTATCACCAGTCAAATTAAACACTGTACTACTACCATGCACTGCCACCAGTGGGCAGCAGTGATACATGAAGCTCTATAATGAAAAGAAAGACATGATGACTTCTGAACAGAAGGAACTCTGCAGGTGTGACCGTGCGGACTCTGTGCAGGTAGGCAGGTATGCAGGTGTGACTATGCGGACTCTGGGCAGGTAGCCAGGTAGGCAGGTGCTGGCTGCCTGTTCCTGGGTTACAGTTTGTTTCAACTCTTTCTGTTGAAACAAACTTTGTATAGAAACTAACAAGAGAGGGGTGTGGACATGCCTGAGTGATTACTCACACTCTCACCTACCCACACACACATACACACACACAGCAGCAGGGCCTCTGAGCTCTCCAGGACTACACTGTTGGTGATGTAGTCCTAGCCACTGGATGTTCATAATGGAATGCAGGCTTCGCTGGTGGAAGTGCTCAAGCAACCTGAGATGTCTCCTATACAGGATCGACAACTATGATCCATACAGAAGAGTGGAGACTACCACCGCCTGTATACCTGGATCTTCATGGTCAGGTGTAGTGAGTGATTTTGCCTTGGCAAGTCTGCTGTCGATGTCCATAATGATGGATGCGTCTTTGGAAATTACGATGCCATGGTATGTACATTTCTCCACTGCGTTGTTGATCCCGATAGACAGTGGGTTGTACACTCTACTGGGGCAGGTTGATACAACACTGTGGCTTTCTTGAGGCTGATGTTTAGGCCGAAGGCCATGGCTGCCTTGGAGAAATAGTTCTCGATGCACTCCATCACCTCCTCCTCACCTGCCCTGCTAGCCTTCTGTGCAGGACAAAGGAGCATAGCCCCCTGCAAAGAGCAGTTCCACAAGCTGTTGGGTCTGTGATTCTGGTCTTTGCAAGAAGTCAGCAGAAAAGGCTGCCATCGGTCCGGAATTCTGATGCAGAGGCCTTTCATCAGACCATCTTTCACCTCATGCAGCATAATGCTTAACCCTTAGAGGTCTTGGGCTATTTTGTCTCGTTGCCGAGGACAAAAGACGGGTCGTCAATTTCGTCGTCAGCATCACTCTCGATGTCAGACTCCTTATCAATAATTTCTTCAAGTTCGTCATCCTCGACGTACAAAAGCAAGGTTTGTGGTACATTTAGCATTCGCCTCACACGAGGCTCAACTCGCCTCATTTCTCCTCCACAAAAACTCCAACTCCAACAACTAGCTAGGCATTTTTTTCCGTTTCATAATATGACAAAAAACGATGATATTCAAACAAATGCAACGCCTGCCTCACATACTGTATGTGCTTTTATGCACGCGTAAATATAATATTTATATCAAATTAAAATTATATTATCTCCGTTTTTACTTGGTCTTTCAACGTCATTCAAAAAACTAGCATGGGTTTCAAGCCAGCACTTTCGAGTGAAGTTGATGGCAATGCTCAAAGTGACTTCATTTTAAAGCTACGGCGTCTTGAACCAGTTACTGATTTGATCACGCCGGTGTGATCGGCGACTCCTAAGGGTTAAAAAGATGTCGAAGCACACACCCTTCCTGGACATTGCTGGTAATGGTAAAGCAGTGGGAGAGGCTTCTGTTGTGTTTGAATGGAACTTGGGAGGGCAGCCCAGTTTGGACAGTATCCTCCAAAGACCATCCCGACTGACTGTGCCAAAGACCTTAGTGAGATCAATAAAGGCAGCATATAGGCCCACATTCTCCCCCCGGCATTTCTCTTGGAGCTGCCTCAGAACAAAGGTCATCTGATCCCCCTTCATCTTTCTCACACACACAAACACACACATACACTACCAGTCAAAAGTTTTAGAACACCCCCATTTTCCAGTTTTTACAGAAATGTAAGCAGTTCAAGTCCAGTGAATAACCTGAAATGGTACAAAAGTAAGCGATAAACTGCCAGAGGTAAAAAAAAATAGTTTAGGTTACCAAAAACTGAAAGATAATGTACATTTTAGAGTTATAAAAAAGGCCCTTTTCAGGGAACAAGTAATGGGTTAACGTGGGTTAACAGTCACTCTGTGCAAGTCGCCGACTCTGAATCCAGCAAAATAGCCCCAGACCATCACGCTTCCTCCCCCATGTTTGACAGTTGGTGTCACACACCGAGGAACTATCCTTTCGCCTACTCGACAGCCTACAAAAACCTTTCAAAATTTCAAGATTTCAATTTTTTATTCCTCGGTCCATAAGACCTTCTTCCAATCTTCAGTAGTCCACTGGCGGTGCTTCATGGCCCAGGCAAGCCTATTTTTCCATCTTGCCATCTTAGCAATGGCTTTCTTACTGCCACTCAACCTGTCAAACCTGCAGCTCGAAGTCTTCTCTTCACAGTTGAAACTGAGACTTCCTTACTTCGACCAGTGTTAAGCTGTGCTTGAAGCTGTTGTCCTGTGAGCCACCTATCATGCAAGCTGTTGACTCTCAGAAACTTGTCTTCTGATTTTGTTGTGGCTTTGGGTCTGCCAGACCTCTTCCTGTCAGAGTTTCCTCCAGTTTCCAAGTGCCTTTTGATGGTATAGGAAACTACTCACATTTACATTATTTTTCAGTTTTTGGTAACTTTTTTTTTAACCTCTGGCAGTTTACCGCTTACCTTTGTACCATTTCAGGTTATTGACTGGACCTGAACTGCTGAAATTTCAGTAACAAATTGAAAATGGGGGCATTCTAAAACCTTTGACCGGTAGTGTACACTGCAGCGTATACATACACTGGCAATTAATCCAGTTCTGGCTTGTTTTCATGCTGATGTGTTGTTGCTATGGAAACCTGTTGGACAGATCGCTAGTGCTCTGCCTAGCAGTGTATGATGGAGTCTGTCTGTCAGAAGGGTTGAGCCTGAGTCTGGTAGCTGGGTCCATACACTGATCTCAGTGCCTGAGTCTGGTAGCTGGGTCCATACACTGATCTCAGGGCTTCGTAGAAAGAGTGTCACCTGTGTCTGCATACAACTGGGTCCTCTCTGAGGTAAATCAAACACAAGGATGTCTCTCCGCTTAGTCTGCAGGACCAGTTAGTTTTGATGTCTCTCAGCTTTGGTCTGCAGGACCAGTCGTTTTAGGTCTGCAGGGTTTTGCATGCTGATCATTGGGACATTGCATGCTGACCATTGGGACAGGCAAGCAATCTGCCATGACAGGAGAGTTTTTTTTCTGGAGGAGTGATTCGATTTCTGGATCATTTTCATCAAATCCATGTTTGTTTCTTTTCACTGAGATGCCTTCTGGAGATGTTTCAGTGCAGATTTCAGCTGTCTCCACTGCTCTTCAGGATCTGCAGCAGGGCTGTCGCTGAGCCTGTGCTGAAATTACTCACTGGGCCAGCACAACTGGAAGTTTTTTGGGATGTGAACCAAAGTTATTATAGTTTAGATTTTTTATTTCTTCAGTTTTCATTTCCATTTCAGTTTAGTTTTATGTCTGAAATTTCATTTTTATTTTAGGTTTTATTTTGGCAACCACTTTCTTTTTAGTTTTGCTAGCAATTATTTATAATTTGAATGTTTTCAATCATAGCTACGCACTGGGCCACATAGGCCTAAATAAATTCAAGTGACAGACAGAGATATTATACATAATAGCCTACTGTATGTGTATGAACAAAAACATGTGTGCAGTGTAAGAAAAGACAAGAGTTCAGATTTACAGGAGTAAATATTAAACATTCAAACACCGATGAGAACACTGATTTAAAAAAATATTATTTTAAATGGCTTCCCTAAGAGATGTAACAGTTCACGGAGACCGGGGTTCAATTCCCCGTCTCGCCAAGTGTCGGCTTTGGCCGGGAGTGCCACCAGGGGGCGGCGATTGGCTGTCCGCCCCAGGGAGGGGGGAGGGAAGCCGACGTGACGTTCGCTGCGTACAGTGGCCCTGTAAGTACCAGGGTTCGGTCGACGGCTTGGCGAGTGACGTCTCGGAAGAGGCGTCACTTCGCCTTCGTCACTACCGGTCGCAGGACTACAGCAGCGAACTCACATTACTAGGGGGGGATTGACGTAAAAAATAGCGGGTCTAATTGGCTACCAAATTGGGAGAAAATGGGATAAAATCAGAAAAAAAAAAAAAAAAAAAAAAAAAGAGATGTAACAGTTGGATGACCAGATAAGGCCCTTGAAAAAGAAATAAAGAATAGAGAGCAAGACATGCGCTCTCTCTCTCTCTCTCTCTCTCTCTCTGTGTGTGATGCTCTGGCTTTCTGGCTAACGTGAACCAAGCCTGGCTCCAGGAAAAAATGTATTGGGGTGGGGGGTGGGGCACACGGGGGGGGGGGGTGGGATGGGGTACAACTAAACACCGAGTGCACCTTGCTTGGGTTTTGCAGCGTAACCACGGTAACTGTGATGTCTCAAGTTAAATACATCCCCCAAAGTGCCAATGGGCACTTTGCACAGTGCTTGAGCATCTAAAATAAAAATCTATGGCACCTCATATCTGGCTCCACGATGGTGGAATGACCTTCCTGTGGAAGTCAGAACAGCTGAGACCCTGGCCACCTTCAAGCGACGACTGAAGACTCACCTCTTCAGGGTGCACGTCTCCCCATAGTCCGGTTTTGTTAACTTAAGAACATAGTTGCTTAGTTTACACGTCTACTTGTTTATGTATTGTATTAGGCTTAGGCATTATTTCCTGCATTGAGTGCTTTACTGCTACCTCTGAATTGTGGCTACAGATTTACCTACAGGGTCCTAGTTTAACTATGTGGTTGCTCCTAGCACCCAGGAATTGTACTTCCCACTAGGGTGGCTTTCAGCTAAACTGTTCTTGACTACGGTTAACACTTTGTTGTACGTCGCTCTGGATAAGAGCGTCTGCCAAATGCCTATAATGTAATGTAATGTAACATCTTTACAAATCATTAGTTCTCCCAATGTCTAATAGAAGGGAAATGCCGATCAAAACAAATCCAATATTAGCTTGACACAGAACGCAACTGAGAATTAATGAACAATTTCTTACGTTATTTGTGGAAACCCTAACAATCAATGTGTAAGGTTACACACAGACATGATTATCCCTTGCTAGCCTGATCTACCCCCTCACCTCTGTCTGAGTGCTGCCTTCAGTCTCCTGGGGGGGTTCCCCCATCTGCTCCAGAGGTGAGGGCGGGACCAGGGGCGGAGTCTCGTCAGGCTCTTCCTCCAGGCCAGGGAGTAGGAGGGACTCTTTCTGGGTGCTGCTGCTGTCGCTGGCTGGGGTGTGGTCAGAGTCCTGCTGCCCTTCTGCCGTGGGCCAATCACCAGGAGCCTGCGTTGTGTCCTCTCTTCCAGTCATTCCTTCCTTCTCTCCCCCTCTCTCTCTCTCCACCTCTCCCTCTCTCCCAGTCACTCCCTCCTCTGCCTTCCCCACTCCCTCCATCCCTCCCGCTCTATTTTGCTCCTCGCTCGGGGTGGGGGGTTCCTGGGATGGGGGGTTCCTGTTGGAGACTCTCCAGTGCCCCCCCCATCTCCCAGGTTTCACTGAGAAGTCGTCGACGCGCACGTCCCCATCTCGGCCACCCCCGCCTGGCCCAACCTCTCCCTGTGGGGCTGGTATTGGGACCTGATCCGTGAGAGGGGGGCAGACAGACCCATCCTGCACCTCTGTCACTGTCTTCTTCTCCATCTCCCCCTCCCTCCTTTCTTTCTCTCTCTTCTCCTCCATCTCTCTGTCCATCATTTCTTTATCTCTCTTCTCCTTCATCTCTCTCTCCATTCTTTCTTTCTCTCTCTCCTCCTCCATTGCACTTTCCATCCTTTCTTTCTCTCTCTTCTCCTCCATCTCTCTCTCCATTCTTTCTTTCTCTCTCTTTTCCTCCATCTCTCTCTCAATCCTTTCTTTTTCCCTTTTCTCCTCCATCTCTTTCTCCACCGTTTCTTTCTGTCTCTTCTCCTCCATCTCTCTGTCCATCCTTTCTTTCTTTCTCTTCTCCTCCATCTCTCTTTCAATCCTTTCTTTCAGTCTTTTCTCCTCCATCTCTTTCTCTATCTTTTCTTTCTCTCTCTTCTCCTCCATCTCCCTCTCCATCTTTTCTTTCTCTCTCTTCTCCTCCACCTCTTTCTCCATCCTTTCTTTCTCTCTCTTCTCCTCCACCTCTTTCTCCATCCTTTCTTTCTCTCTCTTCTCCATCTCTCTTTCAATCCTTTCTTTCTCTCTCTTCTCCTCCATCTCCCTCTCCATCCTTTTTTTCTGTCTCTTTTCCTCAATCTCTTTCTCCATTCTTTTTTTCTGTCTCTTCTCCTCCATCTCTCTGTCCATCCTTTCTTTCTTTCTCTTCTCCTCCATCTCTCTTTCAATCCTTTCTTTCAGTCTTTTCTCCTCCATCTCTTTCTCTATCTTTTCTTTCTCTCTCTTCTCCTCCATCTCCCTCTCCACCTTTTCTTTCTCTCTCTTCTCCTCCACCTCTTTCTCCATCCTTTCTTTCTCTCTCTTTTCCTCCATCTCTCTTTCAATCCTTTCTTTCTCTCTCTTCTCCTCCATCTCCCTCTCCACCTTTTCTTTCTCTCTCTTCTCCATCTCTTTCTCCATCCTTTCTTTCTGTCTCTTGTCCTCCATCTCTCTCTCAATCTTTTCCTTCTGTCTCTTCTCCTCCATCTCTTTCTCCATCCTTTCTTTTTCCCTTTTCTCCTCCATCTCTCTCTCAATCTTTTCCTTCTGTCTCTTCTCCTCCATCTCTTTCTCAATCCTTTCTTTTTCTCTTTTCTCCTCCATCTCTCTCTCAATCTTTTCCTTCTGTCTTTTCTCCTCCATCTTTTCCTTCTGTCTTTTCTCCTCCATCTCTTTCTTAATCCTTTCTTTCTTCCTTTTTTCCTCCATCTCCCTCTCCATCTTTTCCTTCTGTCTCTTCTCCTCCATCTCTTTCTCCATCCTTTCTTTCTGTCTCTTCTCCTCCATCTCCCTCTCCATCCTTTCTCTATCCCTCTTATCCTCCATCTCCTCTCCATCCTTTCTCTATTCCTCTTAATCTCCATCTGTCTATCCATTCTTTCTTTCTCTCTCTCCTCTGCTATCTGTCCCTCTTTCTCCACCCTTTCTTCTTCCATTGTCTCTTCCATTTGCTCCAGCCTCTCAATCTCTTTCTTGGCATTGAGCATGTCCTTCTCGGGAATATGCCCCGCCCATCCTGGGCTGGGGGCCTGTCCTGGGCTACTGACTCCACCCTCCTGCTCTCTGGGGGAGGAGCTCTTCATGTCCTTTGCATCGCCCCTCTGCACCTTGTTCCCAATGTGGACATCCAGGTCTGGCCCCTCCCCGCTGTTAGAGGGGATTTCCTGCGGATTCCACATAAAATCACGAGAACCATGACACCCCCACCAAAACATGAGGAGCGTCCACACACCCCTCACCAAACCATGTACAAACCCTCCCCCCTCACCAAACCATGGAGTGTCCACATGCCCCTCCCCCTCCTAACCCCCCCCTCCCATCATGCTCTTTATAATCTCAGAATGTAAATGGCTACATGTAAATGGCATAGGGACTGGGCTTGTAACGCAGGTTCGATCCCAGGTGGGGACACTGCCGTTGTACCCTTGAGCAAGGTACTTAACCTGAATTGCTTCAGTAAAATATCCAGCTGTATAAATGGATTGTATGTAAAGAAATATGAAACTGTGTAAGTCGCTCTGGATAAGAGCGTCTGCTAAATGCCTGTAATGTAATGTAATGTAATGTTGTTGTTGCCATTTTGAGTTTTGCCAAAGGAAATCTCACCTTTCTATGAGCCTTGTTGATATTTTCTGGCCAGCCTCTAGTTTCATCTCTCTCCAAACCCCCAGGAATACTGGGTAAAGAGTCGCTGGGCTCCCCTGGCTGTCCCACTGCAAAACTGTGATCCAAGCAGATCAATAAATGAACCAATCAATCAATCATTTTAAAACAGGTTGTCACACAGCGTTTCACAACAAACATTTTCTACTAAATGTATGAATATACACTGTCCTTTACTACTGTAAAAACATTAACCAAGTCACTTTGGGTCACAATGAGTAAGGAATAAACCACGGCAAGCTGTGTGTTCTCAGGATATATATGCAAGCCTGAGGTGGTGTGTCCCACCCAGAAGTGCGTATATATTCTGAGAACACATGGCTTGGAGTTATACCATTGCTACTTGCCAGAAAAAAAGATTAAAATGCAAAAGTATTAAAAAATTCAAACTGTAATCAAGAAAAAATTAACATATTTTGGCATGTGTAAATCTACCCAAATTTTCCCAGGTTCAGGAAGGGATGAAAGTGTTCAGTATTTGCACACTAGATGGCAGGAATGGACCAAAAAACAATAACAACTAGGAATCGAAATAAAACGTGAGAGATATCTGTAAAACTGTGTTGGAATTGGGTATTTATTTCAGTCACATCCTTGTTGCCAAGAACACAGATGGAATTATATCAAAAGGTCTGTCATCTTGAGTCAAGATTATCTCAAAGTAGCAATGAAGGGGATAATAAAACAGATTATTAACAGCGCTAACATTAGCCAGCTAGCGAACATGAATTTAACCTAACTTAAAAAGCTTAGTGAACTAAGCTAGCTAGATTAGTTCCCTAACGATCCATGAAGCCAGCTAGTGAGCTGGTGGAAGCTTGTATGTAGCTGAGGAACTAGAACAAGTTTAGTAGTGCTAGTTAATTAGCTAGATAACTTTTCTAGCAACTGCCATGCATGTATTACATAACTTGCTAACATCTGGCTAGTAACGTAAATACAAAACATCTGGCAAGCTAGTTACGACTGCCCAGGTGGCATTAAATAGTTTCTTGCAACATTTTTTAGCTAGCAATGGCTAGTAAGTTAGTTAGCTAGCTATCTAGCTTTCCTGGTGTTTTGTGTACTAAGACATTAGCAAACTATGTAATACATGAGTGACAGACAAGTGTTAGAAAAGTCTGATAGCTAACTAACCCTACTCTTTTTTTTTAACCTCTACAGTATAGTTTCGAGTTAGAAATATCAAGCCAAGCTGGTGTGGGAAGTTCACAAAAAAAGGCTCAAAGTCATCGGAGCTGGTTGTCTAACTAGCAATATATATTTCTGGGTATGTTAGAAAACAATCCCACTATGTTATTGCAATCTTTTAAAATAGTTTTGTTTCAGATTTTCCCCCATTTTTCTCCCCAATTTGGAAGCCAATTATACCCTCTACTTATTTCAATTAACCCTCCCCCACAAACTCGCCGCCCGTCTCTACGGGCCAAGCTACTTCTACCGAGGCCGCCAATGATCCGCCTCTTTCAAGACGGAATTCACCGACCTCCTTTCTGGAGATACCCTTACGTGCTTCAGAGTGAGTTCGTGCCAACTGACCCTCCCCCCGCCCTCAGGAGCAGACAGCCAAATGCTGCCCCTGATCAGGGCTAACGGCCAGGGCCGGTCTGGCAGAGATGTGTTTCGAACCGCGTCCCTAATAGGCAGCTCACACTCGTACAGGACCAGCCAAATACGGGTGCGGTAGACCGCCTATGCTATCTGCCAGCCCGTTATTTTGCACCTTCAAGGACAAGTGGAAACCCCAGACACAGAAATAAAAAGAGGACCAAAGTGGGTGATTCTTACCACTTTGTGAGGTCATGGGAAAGGGGGCGGGGCTTGAATGCTGTCCTAGGCGATGGGGTGTGAACAGGTAGGGTTTCCGTTGTCAGCTCTTTGATCCTCTGCTTCACGCCCACCAAAACCTCCTTGTCTGCGATTAGCTGTGTGGATGAATGAGGCTCTGCCCCCGGGGAAGGGGCACTGCTGCCAACTGAGCCGGAGGAGGTGGAGTCAAGCAGAAGACTGATCCGGCTTTTGATACTGCCCCTGCTCTTCTCCTCCTCCCTGTCTTTTTCCTCCTCCTCCTTCTCCTTCTGTCTCACTCCCTCCATCTTAGCCAAACTGGTCTTGCATTCTGAAGGTGCAGCCTGCACCCCTTTCTCCGCCTCTCTGGCCTGGGTGGGGGCGATCCTGTTGCTAGCCACGCCCGCCGGGCGGGGGGTAACCTGGGGCCCCACAGACTCAAACCTGGAGGTGAGATCTGTAGAGAGGGGGCGCCTGACTGACCGACGCTGTGTGGAGCCAGGGTTCAAGGGCTCGAAACCCTGGACAGAGGCCTGTGGGGTGGGGGTGGAACTTGTAATCTCAGGATTACGCTCACCCTCCCTCCCTCCTTCACCCAGACCCCGCCCTTCCTGCTCCACCTGGCAGGGCACACCAATAGAGGCCACAACCCCCTCCCCACCCTCCTGCAGTCGGGGGCTGGGGCTGAGGGGCGGGACAGCAGGTCTGGTTATGATTGGTGGGTCAGGTTTGAGGGTGACAGATTTGTCAGGTTCAGGCATGATAGTTTGGTCAGGTTTGGGGGTGACAGGTTGTTTAGGTTTGAGGGTGTCAGGCTGTTTAGGTTTGAGGGTGTCAGGCTGTTTAGGTTTGAGGGTGTCAGGCTGTTTAGGTTTGAGGGTGTCAGGCTGTTTAGATTTGAGGGTGTCAGGCTGTTTAGGTTTGAGGGTGTCAGGCTGTTTAGGTTTGGGGGTGACAGGTTGTTTAGGTTTGGGGGTGTCAGGTTGTTCAGGTTTGGGGGTGATGGATGGGTCATGTTTGAGAGTAACAGGTTGTTTAGTTTTGGGGGTGACAGGTTGTTTAGGTTTGGGGGTGGCAGGCTGTTTAGGTTTGGGGGTGGCAGGTTGTTTAGGTTTGGGGGTGGCAGCTTGTTCAGGTTTGGGGGTGGCAGGTTGTTCATGCTTGGGGGTGATGGGTGGATTTTGTTTGGGAGTGCTTATTTGGTCCAGTTTTATGGTTTTTACCAGGTCTGTTTCAGGGGTACTGGCAGGATCTGGTTTTGGGGTGCACGGTGGGTTGGGTGTGTAGGAGGAGGGAGTGGGTTTAGGGAGGGGCTTGCTGAAAGGTTTGGGGGCGCTAATGGGGCGGATGGTGTTACTCCTCTGCACAGAGAAGGGTTTGGCAGTGAGGCGCGGCTTGGGCATGGCCAGGGGTTTGGTGGCTTCAGGGGCCAGGATGAGGGGCCCCTCAGGGCCCTGTAGGGGGGGCACGGGGCTGAGGTTACTGGAATCAGCCAGGGGGCCGAGGTGCACACGCCCCACCACCTCCCCCACCTTCACCTGGGCCTCCATCTCCTCATACACACCTGCGAGAGAAAGAGAGAGAGGAGGGAGTGAGGAAGAGAGGGAGAAAGAGAGAGGAGGGAGAAAGGGAGGAGGAGAGGGAGAGAGGGATAACATCTCAACTAACTCAAATTAAAAAGGTCCAACACACATTTGTTGACCTGTACATTTGTGTGGCATACACTCCAGTCCACCTTTAAAATTGCCCTGCTATGATTCTGAATTTGTTTAAAATTCACAGAAAGCAGCCATTTCCAGGGTCAGGGAAATGTGCTGCTATGCAGGGAATTTTAATGCTTGGCTGTATTGAAACCGAGGGAAACAATCACATATTCAAAAATCCTTCTCTGAACCTCATCCCCATCATCACAACAAGAAACAACCCTGATAGTGTTTTAAACAAGAATGGGAGTGAGTGCACATCTGTCGAGCCTTAGGCCTGTACATGCTGAATGGTAAGATGCAAGGGGACTATTTAGGAAGGTTCACTTACTGCTCAGCTCTTGGGACTAGTGTAGATGACTATGCCATCACTGACATGGACCCTTCCTAAATTAGTGCACTCACTGTCAAACCACAGACACCATTATCAGACCACTGCCAGATAAATGTGTTCTCTCATAAATGTGTTCACTCATTCATCTCACACTTCAAAATATCTCACATTCATCTCAAAATATCAATTTTTATATGATATTTTATATTATATTAACTGCATTTTTATGCTGTACTTAATTTTACTTAATAGATTTGTACTGTGTTTTAACCTTTTACAGTAACCTTGTAGAGATCCTTAAGAGAGCTATGTGTATGGGTATGTTTCAGTTTTTTGGTATTTTTGCACTTACATTTTGTTTTGTTTTAAAAAATGTGTTGAGCTGTGGCCTCAAAGCCTTGCGGTTTCAGCATGTTTACACCTTTGACTCTCTGGTTTATCTTTTATGAATTACTAAAGACTAAATCAAATCCTGTCACAGTGATGTGTAAACATGGCTGCACTGTAAACATCGCTCGGACAGGATGAGTGACAGTGTCTGCATGTATGCGTCTGTTCAGAGACAGTGCAGTGGCCAGGTTGCTAATATAATCTCGCCCCTGTATGAACCGATATAATTGATGAACTGTATGAACCGAAAATATAATTTTCCTGCAACCAAATGACCCAAATGTATGTAAAAAAGAGGGTTTGCTATTGCGGAAGTCCATCAGGATGTCAATCTTATCATCTCTCGGTATACGACACCAAGTATGAAAGTGGTGTAAAAATCACATCTGAACCATACCTATTGTACATCCAGCAGCACACCAATCTAAAGCTGAAATTTCCCCACACATTTGATTTTCAAATAAATCAACACAGAATACAGTCCCTAATCTGGGGAGGGGGCGGTGCCGCTGTCACTATACTGGGGAAGGGGGCGGGGATGCTGTCGCTATGCTGACACAAACTCACACACTGCATGCACATATACATACACGCACACACACACACTGCATGCACATACACACATACACGCACGCACACACGAACACACGAACACACACATGCGCACACACACACACGCGCACACAAAAGCTGGTTTGGTTGGTTTTGTTTCTATTGGCCTTATTGGGACACACTGGTTAGGCCAGTTTTGTAGTGGAGAGAGAACAAGAGAATGAGAAAGAGCTCAACTCCTTTCTGCTGATACTGCAGGGATTCCTCTGTAGCTAAAATGTGAAACTGCATGCAGCCATGTGACTAGAATCCAACCCACCCAACATACAGAAATATACAGGTTAAACAGAAATAATTCAGCTCTATATATGTAGGTGAAATAAAAGGAACTCCTGCAGATCACAGATAATTTTCAATGAAACATGTAACCAAAATGTACCATCATATGAAAAAAAAAAATTCCATTGGTGAAAATACATGTTTCTTTTAAAATGATCAGTAATATACAAGACTTTTACTGGTCTGACCTACATCAAGGAAGATAATAATCACCTATGACAGAATTATATTCGGTCAGGAACCCGACAATGATACAGACTGCATGTGCAACATTATTGTGCATCATAATAACCTCTCCTAGTGATAAGCAATGATATGAAGGAGCTACATTACACTATATCAGATTTCACACTCTCTCTCTCACTCTCTCACACACACACACACA
Source organism: Aldrovandia affinis (assembly GCA_029706075.1). Classification (NCBI taxonomy): domain Eukaryota; kingdom Metazoa; phylum Chordata; class Actinopteri; order Notacanthiformes; family Halosauridae; genus Aldrovandia; species Aldrovandia affinis. The sequence continues at coordinate 3,053,660 of JAINUG010000115.1, forward strand.
CACACACACACACACACACACACACACACACACACACACACACACACACACACACACACACACACACACACACACACACACACACACACACACACACACACACACACACACACACACACACACACACACACACACACACACACACACACACACACACACACACACACACAGAACAACCTCTGCATTGTTTCTCTCTGTCCCTCCCCTGGTAAACATCACACCTCCAGTAGATTTCTAAAAACAGCTACTGTCCTGCCCAGTGGCACAGCTGCTCCTTGTCTGACCAGGAAGTAGACCAAGAGGATGAATGATTTACAGAAGGCTTTCAACAGGCCCGGTGGGGCCTGCTCTGCAGTTGGCCTTGGCCATGTTTTTAGCACAGCCAAAACCAGGCCAATTGATAAAGACATGGAAGCTAAGAGTGGAGCTGTAGAGTGGAGCTCTAAAGTAGCAATACCCACACTCTGAACCAGGCTGGCTCATTATAGCCCTTTCCCACTGTAGAGCTGGAACCAGGCTGACTTATGAATGCCACCTTCGCAATGGTTCTCCATTGTCTTTTTTTGGTGTCAAATTGGCTCCATGACCTGTGTCTGTGGTTGGCATGGTTATAAGCAGAGCAGGATGGGGCGAGGTTAGGGACTCGTGTGGTTCAAGCCGATGGCAGGAATAAATAAAGCAGAAGTATTTTGGTGCTATTGCACGGAGCATCACTAAACCCATCTCCAGATCTTCATGTTTGTTTCTAATCAGATGTTTATTCTTATCCGATCTATCACTAGTGGTGATCGACTGCGATAACCACTAGTAACCATGCACATTTTACCATCAGTAAGTAGTATACCATATTACAACTTAATTCTATCAAGGTGTTTTTTGTTAATTTTTGTCAACTAAATAAATGCTCTACAGCACAATCAGTTTTCACCAATAATATGATCTTTCATTTCCTGTGAAAGCTGCAGGAATCAGGGCAACAGACCCCACTCAGTCCCTAACGTTAACCCCTAACCCTAATCCTGTCCCTGACCCCTAAACCCCAAGCCTGACCCTGACCCCTTACCCTAACCCACAAGAGTCCTGCTTCCATTCCACAGAGCTGAGGCAGGTCAATGGTCAGAGTGGTCCCACAGTGAACTCCCCCAAACAGCAGGTACTCTCCCATCTATCTTTCCATTCTGTCACTTATCTGGTCACTCTGCAGTCCATAGAAAAACAAATGTGTTCAAGAATGTTAAAAGGTGACAATGTTGGTGTTCATAAGCAAACACAACCGTGGATCCCCATGATCAACAAGAGGATCTATTCACTCACTGACCCACCGAACATCACCCGGGTTAAGAGTGTCCACTAAGGAGATAACAGGACATGCGTAGTTTGGGATTGTATCTCAATGTTATGGTCTCTGGATGAATTGTTCTTTGTATTTCACTGTGACTGTGTCTCGCTCCAGTGGCTTATCTGTGCTATCCTCTTGTTACTGTAGCCTGCGCAGGTGAAAAGGAGCTTTCAGCAAATCTGGTGCAAATACATAAATGTGGGCCTTGAACATGAACACTGAACATGGTCCCTGACAAATAACCTAAATAAATAATGAATAGGTAATGCTGTAATGACAGCAGTGGCAGTAATCCAATGATTTGACGCTGCTATTCCACAGTGATGCAACCTCACCAGAGACACCAAAACAACTCCCATCGCTATGGAAACAGCACAGCCAGTATCATGGATTGCACAGGAGCTGTGATGGGATAATAGAGTTATAAAACCACTAGAGGGCACACTTCCTATATTTCCAATTGGTTACTTCTGTGAGCGCAAGGAGGCTGCCATTGAAAAGTTTCCATTTTCATGTAGGCAATTTTCTTCCCCTGTTCAGTGTTTATGAGGTGTAAATCCCAACATCAGCAATTTACCACCAATGTGCTTCCAGAGTGTTTGTTTCTTCAACCAACACCATAGAAATAAGATACTTTGACCAACACATTCTGTATATAGCACTATCTGTGGTGCTGGAATATTCTGTCACCAAGAATTACCCAGTGGAAGTCTGATTGCACAAGAAGTGTTTGAAAATGTCATGGAAAAGGTAGGCTATAGTTCTGTAACATTGTGTAACAGTTAGCAGGAATGCAAATGTGGTCACCAAAATTAAATAGGCCTACTTTTAAAGTATGTTACAGTGGAAAATGGTTTACATAGAGCTGTAAAGCAAACTCAAATCATAGTGCACGTCCATAACGGAATGCCATAAGTAAGAACAGTATTACCATATGACAGGCTATATCTAATGTATGATGTGCGTTTCATCAGACAAAACAGGCAGACCTACTCACCTGTGCCAGCAGGTGGCAACATGCATTTTAATGTCAGATACGTTCAACAAACATACTATCAGTTTTATCGCTCTATGGATGGGATGCTATGCAAGTATATTTCAAACTGACCTGTGGTCAGTAGTGTCCACAGACCCACCACACATTAAATTGGTGATACTGACTTGAGGTCAGCAGCACTGCAGTGTGCTCATACCCTGCATCTCGGGGCTGCAGTGTATTCATAGTCTATCCACATAGACTATGTAGTGTGCTGTAGCAGTGAAAAAGGCCAACAGGATGCTGGGATATATAGCAAAAAGTATTGAGTATAAATCAAAGGTGGATATATTGATGCTATATAATGCCTAGTTAGACCTCCTTTAGAGCACTGTGTGCAGTTCTGGGCACCACACTATAAGAAAGATATAGAAGCTCTTGAAAAAGTACAAAGGAGGGCAACTAAATTGGTACCTGGTAAAAAAAGTCAAAGTTAAGAGGAAAGCTTAGAAAACAGAGACTAAGGGGGGATTTGATGGAGGTTTTTAAATTCATAAAGGGGATTAACAAAGTGAACTACCAAAGATTAAGATGAGTTTGGTTAGCAGAACAAGAGGGCACTGGTACAAATTAGTTAAAGGCAAATTCCACACAGGTATCAGGAAGTTATTTTGTTTTTGTTTAGTTTTTTTACACAGAGAGTTGTCAGTGCATGGAACAGCTTGCCAGGTCTGGTAGTGGAGGCAGAAGCACTTGTGGTATTCAAGTCCAGGCTTGATGCAGTACCGGAAATTCTCCAGACTAGGAAAGGACGAGCCTAGATGGACCGTCATTATGTATTCCTAGGTTCTTATCTCAACGCTACAGTGTGTTCATACCCTGCATTTGTGGGCTGCAGTGTACACAGCACACAGGTACACTACACACAACAAAACTCCACACAGGTACAACACACACAGCACGACTGCACACAGGCACACTACACACAACACACAACACACAACACAAATGCACACAGGTATACTACACACAACTGCAAAGGTGCACTACACACAACTCAGACAAATGTTTATGAAAATTGGCAAAATTATCGGCATGACGATAGTGTGTGTATATACACTTTTTACGTTAGATTTATTTTCTATAAATCAGCTCGTCCCACAGCCCGTACTTTGCACTATGCCCTGCGGTCTAGATCAAATTGAGGTGCGATGGTTACCGCATCAGATGTTTTTTTGTAAGCTGGCTATTTAGGTAGCTAGCGAGCTAACTAAACCGGAGTAACCTGAGCGCATCCATGATACAGGCAATCTAAAAAGTTAATAACACATAACCAAGTAGCCTGCGTAGTACCACAACATTGTTTAAATAGATCGGCACATACCTACACAATGCAATATTATTTGTTTTGATACCGTGCAGTCCCGAGTTGGTCTCCCGTTTGCTTCCGCAGATCAGAGAACGCTGATACTCCTTTCTTCCTCAACTTTCGACCTGTCTGTCAGTCGAAAGAACAGCAAACCTGCTAACTTCAAACACACATCTTCGCACTTGCCCGCGCTGTGGCGTGGAGCGCAAGCAGTCGTACGAGTTCAGCTGTACAAACCCGGCTGGACGGGACAACCACGCGAGTCCCTCCCACTACGATCGAAAGCAGTGTGGTAGCACTGTCATTCCTTCCCAACCATCATTCATTTATTTATTTGCTAGCTACGCTTGGGCTACTGGAGCGCTCAAGTCTTACGAATTCCCACCGCTCGTTACTTCCTTGAAATCGTTGCTGAATCCAGTGCGCTGTAGTTGGGATCCCTTTGAACCGAGTGTTTGTTTTTAGGTAATGTTTTACAAGGACCGCAGCTTGATACCTGCTGATTAGCCACGGCCCAGCACTCGCCCCCTTGTTTGCTTGTGTCGCAATTTTCGTAATTGCTGTAAATGTTACGGGCTAAAACGTAGCCTACATTTCAATACTTGCTTGACGTCCCTATTAAACTTATCACTTAGCCCATAATATAGGAACGCAAAGTGAACAGGAAGTAATTTATTTTTTGTCATAGACAGTACTTGTCTTGATTTGATGCCATAGATGTGGTTCTCTTGACTTGTGCTCCTGCCGCATAAACGCGACACCGGTTCATTATTTATCTGAAGTCTTGAGTTTTATTGGATCAGCGTCAAAAACATGTGCCTCCTTGGGGGAAAACCGTCCAGAACTGTAACTATCAATTTTTAGAAAGGTACTCTAAAGACACACAACATTATGTTGCCATTATTCATTATTAGAATAAAATGTAATATTATTCAAATTACATACAATATTGCTGGTAGTGGAAACCGCTCGCGACAGGCAGTGACATTAAAAACCTAAATCCGGGTTCACAAGTTAAGGTAAGCTACATGTGCGGACAGCTTTTAAGTTCTTTTTTTTATTTTTTATTTTTTATCCTGCTGTCAAATGTATGTAATTCCCTGGGTAGCACAGTCTGACAATGAAGAACCTGATGTACGATGGGTCTATATTTAGCTGCCGCAAGGTATTCTGAGGAGGCAGCAAAAAATGACACTAGACTGGATTTACAGGTTCTGTTGGGACGGAGCGGAGTTCAGTCAGGGAGAGACCTGAGAAGAGACCAGGTAACGACGGTGCCGACATCACGTGAGCCAGCGGAAACCACCCAAGACAGACAGTTTCTGTGGTGTATCTGGGCGTCAGAACACTCAGAAATTTTAGACATGCTCATTAATGTGTGAAGAGGAAGAGGCCACGCACCTGAGCATTGACTCTCTGCTATCAGAGAAAAAACTCTCCTCATTCTCTGTGCTCTACCCCTCCCACCTCTCCCTCCTTGCCACTACACTACGCCTCCCTGCGCTCTCTCCCACACTCACTCAGTCAGTCTCCCTCCCACTACCTTGTTCTCCCTCTCCCTTGCTCGCCCCTTACTCTCTCTCCCATTCACTCTTACACTCTCTCACTCTCCCTTACCCTCTCTCTATCCCTCATTCGCCCATACCCTTGTTCTCATTCTTCCTTGTCCCCTGGGCAGGTGGTTCACAGCACAAACACTCAAACTCCATCCACTTTAGCTGTGGTGAACATTTCACTCGACACAGGAGGGGAGTATTCACTACTTGTTGGAGAGAGAGTTAGCATTCAGGTGAAACATCTATGAGCTGAAAACAGAGTAAGAGGAGGGGATTCCCAGCTCCTCAGATAAACGTGATGATATCATTGTTATTACGTGTATTGCTTTTTCACTGTCCAACCGATTCTGAGCACATACCTGACTCCCTGTCTACCCAGGGTCCAAAAGCTCAGACGCCCTCTGGTGGAAGCGGGTGGAATCGTTCCTGGACTCAAATTGACATTTCAGTTCAATGTTTGTGATATAATTTCCTCAAATTGCATTTATTCCTTTTCTGGTGACTAGATATTTTTTCGCAGTACACAATAATTTTTTACTTCTTCCTTAAAAGTTTATACGTCATCTAAGAGCTTCACCTTGAACTCTTGGAGCTGCCTGGAGCCCATGTGACCAGTAAACTGGACCTGGTCTTCACCAGGAACTGCGCCTCACCCAACATTATGGTATCGCGTCTACATGTGTCTGACCATTGCTTTCTGTCTTTCTCCCTCCCCCTCCCCTCTGTGCCTAAACCAGTGTTTCTCAAATAGTGGGGCGCGTGTGACCAGTCCTCTATCCACTAAACCTGCGTGCCCCCGCCCCTGGGGGTGCTGAAAGAGGCGGCAGAAAGGAAATGAAGAAAACTTTAGCTCTGTCTGAAAAAACAACCTTTTTAGCACTGTAACCCGGTTGCTAAGTCTGCATTTTTCCTTTCTAAGATTCAATCTTCTGTTTCCAATACATAAACTGGTCTCGTTTTTTTTTCCTCCTCCCCCACCCCCGGTCCTGCTCCCACTGTCCTTGAGAAGTCGATGTCGCAACCTCCAACCTCTCTCTCCCCACTGCCCTAAACCTCCCACCCCTCTGTTCTATCTTCCTTCCCTCTCAGACATGATGCCTTCTCTAAGCTACCTGCTGAGGCTCCCATTCCTTCCCCCCCTTCCAGTCCATTGCTATGGACATCCTCCCCTTTGTCTCCAATGTCATTAACTCCTCTCTTTCCTCTGGCTCTGTCCCCTCTTCCCTCAAATGCACTCATGTTGTCCCCCTCCTCAAAAAACCCTCTCTGAATCCTGCTGTCATCTCAAACTACCGACCTGTCTCTCTCCTCCCATTCCTTTCCAAAACATTAGAGCAGGCTGTCTATAATCAACTGTCTGCTCATCTCTTACAGAACGACCTGCTTGATCCCAACCAATCTGGGTTCAGAGCAGGCCACTCCACAGAGACTGCTCTCCTTGCGGTCACTGAGGCTCTTCACGGGGCTAAGTCCCAATCCCTTAGTTCTGTCCTCCTCCTCCTCGACCTGTCGGCGGCATTCGACACCGTGGACCACCAGATCCTGCTCTCATCTCTCGTCGAGATGGGAATCTCTGGATCTGCGTTGACATGGTTTGAGTCCTACCTGGCTGACCGGTCCTACCAGGTGGCCTGGAGAGGATCCCTCTCCTCTCCTCACACCCTCTCTACCGGAGTCCCACAGGGCTCGGTGCTAGGCCCCGTCCTATTCTCTCTGTACACCAAGTCACTTGGCTCTGTTATTTCTGCTCATGGTTTTTCCTATCACTGTTATGCAGATGACACTCAACTCTTTCTCTCCTTCTCTCCATCTAATACCCAGGTCCCGGCACGGATCTCTGCATGCCTGGCTGACATCTCCACATGGATGTCCACCCACCACCTGAAGCTGAACCTGGGGAAGACAGAGCTGCTCTTCCTCCCTGCAAAGGGCTCCCCGACGATTGATGCGTCAATCACCGTGGAAGGCTCCATAGTGTCTCCGTCCCAGTCTGCCAGGAGCCTTGGAGTGACCCAGAAAACCAGCTGTGCTTCTCGAGCCATATTGCAGCGATCGCTCGGACCTGCCGTTTCTCCCTCCACAACATCCGGAGGAAGGATCCGACCATTCCTCACCCAAGAGGCCACTCAACTCCTGGTCCAGGCCCTGGTGATCTCACGTCTGGACTACTGCAATTCCTTGCTGGCAGGCCTCCCGGCCTGCGCCATCAAGCCACTGCAACTAGTCCAGAACGCTGCCGCTCGCCTGGTGTTCAACCAGCCGAAGTTCACTCACGTCACCCCTCTACTCTCCTCTCTGCACTGGCTCCCCATCGCAGCACACATCAGATTCAAGTCACTGGTGCTTGCTTTTCAAGCGGCCAGAGATACTGTTCCCCCATACCTCCAGTCACTCATCACGCCCTACACCCCGCCCAGACCCCTCCGCTCCGCCTCCTCTGGCAAACTGACTGCCCCATCCCTCCGGGCGCCTGGCAGCCGCTCCTCGTGGTCTCGCCTCTTCTCTGTCCTGATCCCTCGCTGGTGGAACGACCTTCTGCAATCGGTCAGGACCACGGAATCACTTGCAATCTTCCGCAAGAGACTCAAAACCCACCTCTTCAGACTCAACTACCACTGAACACTGTCCATCTAGCCAATCTGTCGTCACCACTGTTTACTTGTTCTACACTATTAAAAAAAAAAAACACTAACCTTTTCTTTCCCAGTGTTACAGGTATGATACGCAGACACCTGCAATGGTCTATTGCTGTATTACTGCACTGATCTTGTGCGCTAACTATGATTGTTCTTATCATGTATTCATGCACATCTTGTAAGTCGCTCTGGATAAGAGCGTCTGCTAAATGCTTAAAATGTAAAATGTAAATGTAAACTGAAGGGCCAGATATTTGCAGCACACAGCTGCAGGTACAGGGGTATAAAAAGTATTCACCCGCTTGAACTTTTCCCACATTTTATTTTGTTATGTGGAATCAATATTTAATTGTGATTTCTTGCTACTGATCAAAACAAAATAGTAAATGTGAAAGTGAAAAAATACTCTAAAGCTTTTTCTAAATTATTTACAAATACAAAACAGACAATAATTGATTAATAAGTATTCACCCCCTTTGCTAAGACACACCTACATAAACTCTGGTGCAATCAATTGTCTTTAGAGGTCACATTATTTGATTGGAGTCCACCTGTGTACAATTAAGGTGTTTCAAATGATTTCAAATGAAATACACCTGTATGTGAGCGGTCCCATATTTGGCTAATGCATTTCCAAACAAGAGCTTCATTATGAAGATCAAATAACATTCAAATCAAATCAAATCAAATCAAGTTTAATGCAACAGAATTTCCAAACAGAGGGGGAAAGGAGACCCCTTCATTAACGGCAACAGTGGAAGAAAAAACTCAAAGAAACCATTCTAAGCAAATCCAAGAAAATATTCTTTAGGTAGAAGTATATACTAAGAGAGACCTGGGAATTTGGATATTTATATTCCAGCAGGACAATGACCCAAAGAATACAGAAAAGGCCACATTAGAGTGGTTTAAAACAAAAATAATCTGTGTCCTAGTGAAAACCCAGACCTCAATCCGATTCAGAATCTGTGGAAAGATTTGTTCACTATTAGTCCCCATCCAACCTGATGGAACTCAAGCAATTTTGTAAGGAAGAATCGGCAAAAATTGCAGTGTTCAGGGGCCTTATTTATAAAACGTACTTACGCACAGATTTGATCTTAGAACGTGCGTACGCTCAAATCCACGCCAAAGTTCAGATTTATAAAAACGGTATTTGACGTGGAAAAGTACTCAGCTCCACGTCAGGTTTCAACTTGGCGTACGCACGTTTCCTTGTGGCAATGTTGGAGTACTGCAGGTATTCGCGGACTCGTCTCTTCTCTGTCCGAGGTCAGGACCGTGGAATCACTTGCGATTTCTGCAAGAGACTCAAAACCCACCTTTTCAGACTCCACTACCACTGAATTCTGTACATCTAGCTAATTGTCATCACCACTGCCTACTTGCTCAACACTATATACCCCTGCTTACTCCATAAAATTAAATACAAATTTGACTAACCTTTTCCTTCCCAGTGTTACAGGTATGGTACGCAGCTGCCTGCAATGGTCTATTGCTGTATTACTGCACTGATCTCTTGCGCGTACTATGATTGTTCCTACCATGTATTAATGTACATATTGTAAGTCGCTCTGGATAAGAGCGTCTGCTAAATGCTTAAAATGTAAATGTAATGTCAAATGTATTCGGAAATCTAAGAGCGCCAACATGTTGTCTGCTGCCCAATTGTTTCCTCATTATTATTATTATTATTATTATTAGTAGTAGTAGTACTACCAGATTGAACACATTGCTTAGGCTATACGTAATGGTTTGCACAATAAATTGATTAATAAATTAAAACAACATAAGCAATGCTACTTGTGGAAAACAAAACAAAAACACACATTGGTTTTCCAAAACGAACCCTATTAGCATAATTGACACATCCTTGAAATGTATTTAATACATATTATGGTTCCACAGTTATTTCGGTCAATCTATGGGCTATAAAATGTCCAATAATGCAATGGTTTGCAAGAGGAAGAATGGCAGCATTGTCATTGCGCCAACCGCGCAATAAGAAGGGAACGAGTTATTACAGATTTTGACCTCAGTTTTAAATCAGACCACTTTTTCTTTACGTCCTTCAGGGACCTTTGCTGCCCCCGCACCTCGTTCACAGCCTGGGCTACAGACTGCCAGGCCACGTACTTGGTTGTACTGGTAAAGCCACTGGAAAGGCTCCCAAACAGCGTCCCTGCACGCATCTGCACCTCCGCCAACAGGACCTCGATTTAGGCCTCGCTCAAATTATTTTTCTTGCATCTCGCCATTATCAAGTAGAGGATTTGTATTTTGATTCGAGCTCCTTTATATGCTAATGATATTAATTAGGGGGCGTTTACAAGGCGGAGATCTAAAACCATTCAGCTACGCACAATTTCAAGATCATTTGTGATTTAGAGATTTCACATCTGGGGGAGTGGCGTACGCAAGTTTTTTTGTGCGTACGTTCAGTTTCTCTGAATCACACTTACGCACATTTCAGAAATGATCTTAGATCAAATGGAGGATGGTTTCTACGCAACTTTTTATAAATGAGGCCCCAGATGTGTAAAGCTGGTAAATAGACTCACAGCTGTATTTGTAGCTAAAGGTGCTTCTACCAAATATTAAGTCAAGGGGGTGAATACTTATGGAATCAATTATTGTCTTTTTTTATTTGTAATTAAGAAAAAGCTTTAGTTTTTTATAGAGCATTTTGTGTTGCTAACAAATCCAAATTAAATCCATGACGAAAGAAAAGAAAATGTGAAAAACGGCAAAGGGGGTGTATACATTTGTACTCGGAGCTGCCTGGTGCCCTTGACTGCGCATGTGTGGGTGTGGTGGACTCCAGCATCGGGAGCCCATGACTGCACGTATGGTGGAACCCAGAGTTTAGTCATGTGACCATACGGACAAAACTGAGGCTGCGCAATGGGTACCAACCGCTTCACTGCCTGCTTCTGCTCTTCTCTCCATTGCTTTCGGTTGGGCTCACTATCTGTGCTATATCTCTCAGATTTATATTAGTGTTGCAGTCTCTACTATATATATTGAGATTTGACAGATTGTCTGCCCTAAGGTGTTGTAATAAAATATCAACCAGTACACTCACATACACACACACACTGAAAAAATGGACACGGATTACACTTTTATTTATGATCCATGTTATTTTAATAACTACATCACTCCAGAGGGCACATGTGCCTGAGCATGTGTTGGAGTGGGGGGTGGGGTTGGGGTGCTGTGGGTTGGGGGTTTGTTGGGGGGTGTCACTTGCAGAATCTGCTGGGCAGGTGCTCGTTCTCCTCATTGTAGGTAGCTCCAGCAAAGCAGATGGCCGCCTGCCTGTCGCACTCACAGATAAACTTCTCACAGCTCGTATTCCTCTGTGAGAGAGAGAGAGAGAGAGAGAGAGAGAGAGAGAGAGAGAGAGAGAGAGAGAGAGAGAGAGAGAGAGAGAGAGAGAGAGAGAGAGAGAGAGAGAGAGAGAGAGAGAGAGAGAGAGAGAGAGAGAGAGAGAGAGAGAGAGAGAGAGGGAGAAAACATTTTCTTTAGTACTAGGTCATGGCTACCCTCTTCCTTGTCCCCTTGTTGTGCATGTGTGTGTGTGTGTGTGTGAGGGTATGTGTGTGAGGGAGTGAGTGTGGACTCACCGCTGCAGGTGACAGTCTTGGTGGCTTCGTTACATTTGTAGGAGTACATCTCAGTATAGGGGTTATCCAGGATGGGCCAGCATTCCTCCATCTGCATGGACTCTTCATAGCACTTATCATGGACATAGCAGCACCTGTAAAGGACACACATAGTCTGTGTTCAGATACACACACACACAGGTAAATTCAGTTATTAAAACACATATCATGGACAAAGTAGTCTGTGTTCAGATATACAATCCTACAGGTAAATTGAGTATATGTCACTTTTGTACTTTTGCATTCTACATTACTAACCTTTTCCTTCCCAGTGTTACAGGTATGGTACGCAGCTGCCTGCAATGATGTCTATCACTGTATTACTGCACTGATCTCTTGCGCGATCTATGATTGTTCCTACCATGTATTAATGCACATCTTGGAAGTCGCTCTGGATAAGAGTGTCTGCTAAATGCTTAAAATTTAAAATGTAATGTAAATTCTAATTGCATATTGTAGAATGTGTGCATCATAAGACTGTATGTGGTTCTGTGTGGCTCAGCAGGTACAGCATGTCGCTGACAGTTGTGTTTTTGACTCCCATTGGGACTACATATACTGAAAAATGTGCGCATTCACTACTAAGTCACTTTGGATAAAACGTCTGCTAAATTGCACATGTTATGTTATGCAATCTGCTGAGACCGCAATCCCCCTTGGCTTGCCCCTCCCCTTCCTGCCTCCCAGCCCTTGACCTCTGACCTGTCCAGGTCGTCCACAGGGCTGCCAGACCCGCCCTTGCCACAATAGCAGCCGTAGTCGGTGAAGTCGAGGAGGGGCCAGCTATCTGGCATGGTGCACACCATCATCTCTCTGAACTGCCATAGAGCGCGTGAAGTTGGCCCCGCCAACACTTTGAGAAAGAGAGAGAGAGGGAGAGGGAGAGGGGGAAGACAGATGGAGAAGGAGAGGGGGGAGAGAAAGAGAGAGAGGAAGGGGGGAGATAGAGGGAGATAGGGAAAGAGAGGGGCAGAGGGAAAGAGAGGGAGAAATTGGGGGAGGGAGAGAGAGAGAGAAGGAGAAAACCATTTACATGACTTGCTTTTGTAAGGTCATAGTGCACAGTTAATGTTCTTTCCTGGCTTCACTATTTTACAGAAAATACCATTTTGGCCTATCACAGCTGGACATCACAGGTAGCTTTTTGGGGTGTGAAATTATTACATTTACACAACACATGCTTATGTTTCAAAGATATGCCTCTACGTAAATGTAGTGAAATAGATGCAGAACTAAATCACACTATAGCCACATGCTCTATACTGCTCGTTTAACATAAAACCAAACAGAATATAAATGTATTTGGTTATTTGGTTGATATGATTTATACCTTAGTATACTATATGCAACACATCTGTGTAATTACATTGTTACATATTGATGAACGCTTTCTACAGGTAAAATTATGCTAACTCTGTCCCTGTCCCTTTAGCCTTATGACAGAAGTCATGTAACAAACTGTAATTCCAATGCAGTTATAAATGACTTGCTTGCAGATTAACATTACAGTGTAACAACATATGCAACCTGCCCCGCATACAAACGGAACAGAATCACGTCAGTATCCCCTCCTACATTTAACCCATGATGTGTCCAGGCTGTCAGGTCCTGAACGCCTCTTCAGTCTGCAACCTTTCATTCAATTTGGCAGTTTAACGATTTTGAGATATCCAGAGAAGAAGGGCTGATCGGTTGGTTGATCGTTCCTCGCTTAGTGACAGCCAGGCCTTGAAATGAACTGAATCTGAGGTTGGGAACTCACCGGTGGCCAGCCCGATGGCCAGGAGAAGACCTGTGCGAACGGCAGTCATGTTGTGTAGTGGTGAGACGATGCACTGACCCGTGCCGCACTAGGGGGGAACTCCCTTTATGCCCTGTCTTTAACCTTGAGACGGCAGGAGCCACTGAGATAAGTACAGAGGATGGAGACACGCATACACACGTAACACACAGACACACGTGCACAAGCGCAAGAAAAATCCCACGCCGGATCTTCTGCGCCTTTCACCACCCTGCCCCTCACGTAACCCCTGACCACCATCTGTCTCACCGCCCACCCTCCCCTGCCTCCAAAACACACACACACAAACACACACACACACACACAACACACACACACACACACACAGTCAGTCGAGGGACTTTAGTGTGGAATAGGGGTATGTGGAATGGTTGCGGCCCCCAATTTTCTCACGCGGCAGCCTTGAGAGTCTCATTCGGACTCTTCTACACACTGACTCCTCTACATGCTCATTTTACAGCTGTTCCTTACAACACCATCATACTTTTTCTGTTTTGTGCAGTTTTTTATCTCCAGGATTTCTGGAGTTACGGAGATTGCATTGCTACTAAACATCAGCAGATTCCGTGATGACCAATGGACGAGGGAAAGAAAATATTATCTGCAACTCTTTGCTACTTTTTTGTCTTTCAGAAAACCTTTTTGGGAAGGACTCGACTCCCATTAAAGAGTGCAGCTTATCTGCATTACTGTGGGTTACTTATAATTAAATGGAACAAACATGAAAAATCTCAGGATTACCTTGCCTTCAACAATGTACAAATTGGGAGTTAACTACATGCCCAAAGTGGTGAACTATCCATACAGCACAATGCATGCTTGTTGTTTAAAAGCTGAGTGTTTCTGTCCTACTCTCTGACATCATCCCTCAGCAGGTACCATATTCCTGAAATATGGCCACACTTGAAAACTGCAGGCTTATTATTCTTTTCACAGTTGTGATTTTAACCATTCAAATGTAAGTTACACTGGATACTGAGGTATGTTACATAAATAATAAAAAGCAAACATACGGAGGGACATACAAACATACAGGGATCCATTATAATTTAGTTAACTTTGAAGGAAATATTTAAGGTCACATTTCGGGCCTCACGCACACATGCATACACACATACACACACGCGCACTCACACACTGATGCATACACACATGCACATGCACACACGCACTTACACATACAGATACACACACATGCATACACAGATACACATACACACTCACACACACTTCTGTCCAAGTTGTGTTCAACATCAGTATGCAGGTACAGGGTGTGCTGTAGTACATCTCTGCCGCTGTGGAAACTCGTATTTGGGGGCAGGCCTGCAGACGAGGCATGTGATCCTGTGATTGGGGAACAGAATGTCTTTATCTGCCCAAGGACTCACTGTCTCTTTTGCAGCAGTAGGTATGACAGAAGAATCATATTTTTACTGCAGAAAAGCAAACCGTTTTCTGAGTCATACCACTGATTCTATAGACTCACCAGATACTCAGCTCCTGCATTCTTCTGTCCTCTCTGCTTCATAACTACAGGAGGTTCTGGTTGGTAACAGGACTTTCTGGTGCTATATTACCATACGTCCATTGCCAGTGTTGTACTTGGTCAGGCCCCTTAATGCATTTTCATGGGATGCATCAAATGTTTGGTCTTCAACAGCAGACACAGAACTTTCAATGTTAAGAATGCGTATCTGAGTATCTGGTTTGTTTATAGAATCTATGGTCGTGCTGCACTGTATATCAGTGTGGTCACACTCTTCTGGAAAGGACAGCGAGGGGCTCACACTGAAGCCCCGCAGAAGCACGTGTGCGATGCCTCCCTTACAAATGCACCATTTCGGTTAGCACAGTACATATACATCTATTTCAGAACATAAGCATGTAGCTCAATTTAAAGCTAATTTCTGCTGTCTGCTCATTTCAAAACATTATAAAGGAAGCTTCAATGGCAAACCTGCCAGTTTAGGTGTCGGTCAGGATAACTTTAGTTGCCAGGGACAAGGTGTAGCAATCTCACCTGAAAAGCAGCACTTTCTACAACAGTTTCCCCATTATCAGAGCAGTTATTGTATTATTTCCTATCCCCTGCACTACAGTGGTTGTTGTGTTTAAGGTTTAGACTGCCCCCTTTCTACAGTGACTTGGCCCTACCACATGTAGCCATCAATCCCAGTACACAGAAGAGTATAAATTATGGTCTTTATTGGGTTTCACACCTGGCACAGGTACAGGACAATCTCCACATCAACAGCATGCCTGCTATTCCTAGTCCCCCTCCCCCCTACTTGCCTACAACTCCCACAATCCACCAGCAGAATCAGCACAGATGGAGGTCCACTGCAGCAGTTTCACCCATCAGGGCTGCGTTCAAGATCCAGAACATTGCCCAACACCCCCACACCTTATTATTTTTTTATCTTTAATGGGTAGCTAACCCAAATCTGTTTGCAATGTTATGCAGCCCCGGTCACAGAAAGCTGTGTCTACTATTGTGGACGTGTCAAAGCAGCAAAATGCTGCTTGTCCCATCTTGGTGTTGGCAATTAGTGACTACGCAAAGCAAAAGTTCCACATCAGAAGCTTTCTGCTACTGGGGTGTTGATCTCATCACTGGGTGTGTTCTGCAGAGCTGCTGGAGCCAGTCAGTTCTGTACAGGATGCTGAACACAGCCCAAGAGTTGGTGCCTTGGCTTCTACTGAAGAGCTCTCTCTATCTGTCATGGAGGGAGGAGTAACCATGCCTGCACGTCCATATAAAAATCCATCCAATAAATAAGTATACACTCTCTCACACACGCACGCACGCACGCACGCACTAGCACACACACAGCATGGAGACCAGGCATTCCAGCGATGTTCTGGACCAATGATGGATCAGGGGCACGTCCCCATTGACAGGGTCCTCTTGGCCCGACAGCAGCGCTGAACAGACGGACAGATGAAAGGACGGACAAACGGATGTACGGACAGTCAAAAGGACAGGCAGACGGATGGACGGCCAAATGAAAGAACGGACAGATGGACAGACAAAAGGACAGACAAACGGATGGACAGATAGATATATGGATGAACAGACAAAAGGGTGGATATATGAACAGATAGACGGACGGACAAACAGACTGATGGATGGACAGATGAAAGGATGGAGCCGTTTGAGCACCGTCGGTGGGAGAACGTCAGATAGCTGGGGTCCGAGTCCCAAGGGGGCGTGCTGGGGCGTGGCCGCGGGTCATATAGGCTTGTACAGGAGGGTGGTGACATACTTCTTCTTGTAGCGGTGTGTGGCGCTCAGGACCATAACGCCATCCTGGGAGACACAGGAACATGAAGTCAAACACCCCGCCGAAGCAGCGGTCCACTACAGCCAACCAATGACCTCCCCCGAGCTGCTCCATAACCAACCACTGCCCACAAGGTGCGTCTTACCTTGATGGACAGCGCATACAGGTGATTGAGCATGACGTGGTTGGGTTCTGGAAGCAAGGCGGGGTCACACTGTTCCAGGTAGAAAACAAAATAAATCACACCTTCACTGTAAAAGAAGACATGGCCAATACTACAATATTCCAACTGATCATGTGAAATACATATTATACAACAACAGCCAGGTGATGATGATAATCATCATCAGGTTCAGTAGCCTCAGAGGTTGTGGGTTCAACACCAAAGACTCTAAACCATATCCACTGCCCAGCTCATCATTAAAAGCAGTGCATTATGGATCTCATCAGTGCCCTGGTACTGAACCCTACAACCCCCTCCATCCCCTTAGCTGCCAGGCCCCCCCTGCCCCTCCCCAGGGGAGTTGCTCACAGAGATGCCAGTGTCCTTGTTGAGGATGACCTGCAACAGGTGGGGGGGCAGGATGGGGGGCGACTTGAACCTTTCCTCCTGTTTGGGGACATAGGAGTCCTGATGGTACGGACCTGGAGGAGAACTGGAGAGATCTGTACACACACACACACACATATATACATACATACACACACACACACACACACACATACATCATACATGCACATACACAAACACACACACACCATTCATACATGCACACACACATACACACACACACATCATACATGCACATACACAAACACATGTGCACACACACCATACACACACATGTTAATTGTGAAACTAAAACTGGGGGAATAATTCAGAGACTGACTGTCTTTAATCACGGTGTAAAATAACTGATTAACTTCACCATGAAGATCACTGTGTCACAACACTCATTTGCTGTCTTCTTTATGAAGAAGACAGGGCGGAAAGAGAGAGGGAAGGAAGGAAGAAGAGAGGAGAGGGAAGGAGGAGAAGAGAGAAGAGAAGGAGAGAGGGAAGGAGGAGAAGAGAGTCACAGTACCTGACATGTCTGAGCATTTCTGTGAGTCGACCATCAGCGCATCGAACACCTCAAAGTCTGTCTTCTTCACCTGGATGATGTTGTTGACGGTGCCCAGCTGACTGGTCACCACTGGCTGGGGGCAGGGCATTAAATTACGTTCTGTTTTCTATTCCAAGGAACTACACTACCCATAATGCTGTTGCCCGGCTACAGATCCAAACAGGAGCATTCCAGGCAGGGAGTGCCGTAAAACCAGAGAACCGGAACATAAACAACAATATGGAACACTGTACAACTGTGCGTGTTACATGCTCTGGTAGTGATGGTGTGTGTGTGTGTGTGTGTGTGTGTGTGTGTGTGTGTGTATTAGATGCTCTGGTAGTGATGGTGTGACTGTGTGTGTGTATGTGTGTGTGTGTGTGTGTGTGTGTTTGTGTTTGTGTTTGTGTTAGGCACTCTGGTCACCTCTGCAGGGTCATGCGTCCACTGTCCGTCCACGTAAAACTTGTACTGGTGTTCCCCCTCAGGAAGGTCCACTATTGCCACAAAGGTGTTCTGACTGCAATACACATGGTGTGGGTATTTATCAGGACTGCATTTCTTCCTTATAAGGAGTGGAATTCTCTATGTATAAGCTTCACGCTGCCCCCTGGTGGTAGAATGTAAATGACTCATGTATAAGCTTCATGCTGCCCCCAGGTGACATAATGTAGTAAATGACTCTCATGTATAAGGCTTCACACTGCCCCCTGGTGGCAGAATGTAAATGTCTCTCCTATATAAGGCTTCACACTGCCCCCCTGGTGGCAGAATGTACATGACTCTCATGTATAAGGCTTCACACTGCCCCCTGGTGGCAGAATGTAAATGACTCTCATGTATAAGAATCACACTGCCCCCTGGTGGCAGAATGTAAATGACTCTCCCATATAAGCTTCACGCTGCCCCCTGGTGGCAGAATGTAAATGACTCATGTATAAGAATCACACTGCCCCCTGGTGGCAGAATGTAAATTACTCTCCCATATAAGCATCACACTGCCCCCTGGTGGCAGAATGTAAATGACTCTCATGTATAAGGCTTCACACTGCCCCCTGGTGGCAGAATGTAAATGACTCTCATGTATAAGCTTCACACTGCCCCCTGGTGGCAGAATGTAAATGACTCATGTATAAGCTTCACGCTGCCCCCTGGCGGCAGAATGTAAATGTCTCTCCTGTATGAGCTTTACACTGCCCCCCAGTGGCAGAAAGTAAATGTCTCTCCTGTATAAGGCTTCACACTGCCCCCTGGTGGCAGAATGTAAATTACTCTCATGTATAAGGTTTCACACTGCCCCCTGATGGCAGAATGTAAATGTCTCTCCTGTATAAGGTTTCACACTGCCCTCTGGTGGCAGAATGTAAATGTCTCTCCTGTATAAGGCTTCACACTGCCCCCCGTCAATGCAACATGTGCATTGGATTATAGCCCCCTCACCTGCGGATCAGAGGAATCTTGTTGGCCCAGTTGTTGAAGGAGCCAGACAGGAAGACGTCCTTCCCGGAGCCGGTCCAGCGGAACACAGTGGGCCGATCCAAGGGGCCCTTATGCCCCGCCTCCAGCCCTGCCTCCAGTCCCGCCTCCAGTCCCTCCTGCCATGCCAGGAACTCCTCCTTCTCCAGCGGGGGCTGCAGAGAGAGCGCACACCTGTACCACACACCTGTAACACCATACACACACCTGTAACACCATACACACACATGCAATGCCACATGCACACCTGTAACACACACCTGTCCAAAGCTCAACACTGTCGAGGTACTGCACCATCTTATATAAACTGGATTAAACACATTTCTACCACCTCGCCTTCCTTTCACATTCAGATACCACTTGCACTCCTGTAACACACACACACACACACACACACACACACACACACACACACACACACACACACACACACACACACACACACACACACACACACACACACACACACACACACACACACACACACACACACACACACACACACACACACACACACACACACACTACCAACTTGCCCTCTCTTCACATTCTTTTTTCCTCAATTTTTACCGCTTAAGTTTGTTGCATCTGTAGTGTTTTGCATGCTGCTGATCAGAAGTCCTTCTTTGTCCTTGACTCTTATTGTATTTGACAGCATTGTCCTTCTGGTTGGACATAGTACATTTCTTTGTAACTGTTTTCTAGCATTACCTTCTGTTTTTATATAAAATTTGAGATTTTATGTATAGATAGATAAAACATTGCATACATAGCACCTTTAAAGGAACTCAAAGCGCTTTACAGTGAAGGGAGGAAACTCACCTAATTTATCACTGATGTGTAGCACCCAGCTGGGTGATACACAGCAGCCATTTTGCACCAGAACACTCACCACATCAGCTGAGGTGGAGAGGAAGGGATTATTGAGCCAATTAAACTGATTAGGTGGCAGATTGAAAGAGCCATATTGGGAATTTGACCAGGACACCGGGGAACCCCATTTTCTTAGTCATAGGTGACATGGGTTCTTTAATGACTACAATGAGTCAGGGCCTTGGCTTCCGAAGGACAGCGTCTCCGACAGCACAATGTCCCCATCACTGCACTGGGGTATTGTTTTTATTTTAGTCCACAGGGAAGACCATCCCCTCTTGGCCCACCAACACCACTTCCAGCAGCATCTTAGTTTTCTCAGGTCTCCCACAGCTTCAGCCATTCAGCAGGGGCAGGGGCAGGGTGGTATGGCTGCTGGCAATGTGTAACTGTATCATAGACTAAAATTATGAATTGAGTACACTGTCTATGTAAAGCGCTTTGAGATTTTTAATGTAAATAATATATAATATAATAAATATAAATAAAACGCATTAGTATGTCTTATTATGTATTACTATGCACGAGCACTCTCGCGTCTCACCTTGATGTCCTCCCCGTGGAAGATATCCGCGTCCTCGGGGCTGTCCATGAGGATTTTGGGCCGGTCCCCTTCCTTGGCCCCGCGGCTGTCTCTCCGGTGAGTTTTCTCGCCCTGGCCCATACCGCTCCGCTCGCTGTTGGTGTTCCCCATGGTCCGGCGTGCGTCGGCAGCGGCTCTTCAAAGCCGATAAACAGCAGAGCACCGTTCAGTAGCGTTACGCACACGCACTAGCGTACACAAGCCAATACCCATTTTTCATGTTAAATCGTAATCAGTCAAACGAGCTTCGCCTGGGCAACTTGCTGTCTCAAATCAAATGTATACGATATTGCGCAGTTATATTATTGTTATATTATTACGTGATTTATTTTCTGTTTCAGTTCAGGTGGTTCTCTGTGGCTCAGTTGGTAGAGCATGGCGTTGGCAACGCTTAGGTTGTGGGTTCAATCCCCACATGGGGCCACATAAACTGAAAATGTATGCATTCAGTACTGTAAGTCGCTTTGGATAAAAGCGTCTGCTAAATGGCATATATTATGATATTATATATTATAGTTAGCTATATCCGCTATGACCTGAATCTATGTGCATTGCGTTCTGTTATAAAGAACGCCGAAAATAAATTACCGACTACAGATCAGCATTGACACACCCACCGAATCAGTCATAACTATGAACCTAATTAATTGAGCGTTTATTACAGAAAGATATTCAAACGATAACACTGCACATGATGCAATGTTACAATGATAACACTGCCCACATGCAAATACATGACAGGTGGCCCGCTATGCGGATAAACATGACAGCCCCACGCCACGAGCTTGCTGTGCTTCATTCCGAAAACACGCGCGCATGTCAGAGACAGGGTCTATATTGTATATATCCGGTACGTGGAATTACCAGAGAGCAAGCTGTCATTAACTACGTAAGCAGCGACTCAGTATTACTAGTTTACCATTTATCATATTGGACAGCGCACACGTTTTTTCATACATGCGTAAAATGTTTTCGGCTTTCCGAAGGGGAATGTTTGGTGTTCCTCTAGCTAGATTTAAAACCAGCTACTGAAGCTAGCCAATCGTGAAAATTGATGCGCAAATTGCATGTAGTGGGCTAACTGGAGCAAAAGACTCAGATTAATAAGTAGCTACCCCAGTAAAGGATGCAACAACGTTGTCCGACGACGAATTAGAACCAGCCACCACTATACATACAATTAGCATGAAAATCCAACATCGTTACTCCAATCCCTCGCTACACTGATACATCTTCCCCGCGGGTGGTGTCTGTCTGCATCAAACAAAATCCCAGTTTGCTGTCCAGCAAGTGTCCTACATAGCAAACACGTCATCGTAAGACTCAATTTATTTACAATCAACCTTAGGATTGAAAACCTGGCATCCTGAGCCGGAAATATTTCATTTACAACATACCTTAGATGGGATGCACGTTTCAGTCTCCTATGTCAGAGTTGGTATTATTTCGCCATTTTTTTCCAGCGTCCGATTAAAAATAACCCTGTCGTCATTGCAGCGAGGCCCATCCCCTTTCCTGCGTCTTCCGGCTATCGGACAGAGATATGTAACTAGTATACGAGATAACTCACTCTGGCATAAACTGTGCACGCTGCTTATTGAGAATTAACCAGCCCAGCGTTTTTGTAGCGCTGTAGCGCTAAGAACGCAGCACGACAAGAGATTTCATTTAGTTTTTACCTAGTTTTGTCTCCTGGATAACACGGGCGTTTGCTTGACCGTGTAATAGATCTGAAATCGTGCTGTCAGATGTGTATAGATTCAAATAAATATTGATACAATAATGAAACATTGGTATCCAATCCCTGCTATAGTACTATACATTTAAGGCAAGCAATACTAGTTTATTACTTTAAAACCATTAAAGCTATATTTCTACATATCAGTTAACTTAAAGTTGTATTATGTTGCATCCACATTATTTTTTCAAATAATCTAGATTTAAGAAGTATATTAGAGTCAACAGGAATTATTTCATAAAAATTAATTACATTATTTATTTTTGATGCTACACAGATATTCAGCTAATTACATGAACACAGAGTTTATGTTTGAGCGTGGTCTGTAAGGCTAACCATAGACTGAGTACTGAGTACTACGCGACACCGAGTTGGACATCTGACGTTACACGAAAGAAGAAGAAGACTGAGTACTGAACAGAGGTTATGTATCTCGTAATATAAAAAATATCTGTGTCTTCTGTCTTAACAGGGGTCTTCACTCTGCTAAGTCCTGGCTGCATTGAAGCCCATTAAGCACAAACAGCTTCTGAGTCAGTTCATTACTTCATAGAGCGTCAGGTCAAGGGTAGGGGTCCTTGGAGGATGAATACCAGCCACCTCCAGGACCTCAAAGTGTGCCTCTCCTTCTCGAGATCTTCTTGAGATCTCAGATACTATGGCATTCCCTTCCTCAGGTCTATGGACCTGTGTGGGCTGGACCTGACTGTCCCATATAACTGGGACCCCCCATACGTCTATAGAGCCCTGAGGGATTTTGCCTTCAGGACGGGATTGTCCAGGGCCGGCCTGCCCTCCTGGACATATAACAATATTATGTCCTTTTTAAGATCGGGAGAGACCATGATGCTCCCGACCCTGAGCCCGCAAATGATCTGGAAAAATGCAAACCATAAAGCATTAAGTAACAAACAAAAATATATTACCTGGATTTTCTCACAGTTGTCTCCTACTAGGCTATTTATGTTTAAACGGCACCTAGCTCTTACGGAGAACTGCCCCCATGGATGCACTGACTTGGAACATGAACACCATCTGTTCTGGGAGTGCTCCGTGGCCAGACGAGTCTGGGGCCTTGTTGTTTCCTCTGTCTCCCTTAACAGGGCCTGGCTGAGATCCTCCCTGACAGCTGAAGGAGTCCTATATGGCCCCCCTGAGGGATGCAGGACCCTGGAGCTCCAGCGCCAGTGGAGGATCATCAACACTGTAAAGCAGGTCCTGTGGGAGATGAGGAACACCAGGGTCTTCCAAAAACAAACAGTAGACCTTGTCACTCTATGGAGGAGGATCCAAAACTTCCTCCATGACAGCACTCTGGCAGACTTTATAGAGGATGAGAGAGGGGCGAAAGAGAAATGGGGGGTGAGCCACTGGAAAGAACTGGTAATATATCTCACCCCCCAGAGGAGGCGTGCTCTGGGGAGCCAAAACTTCATTTTTCATTCTTTGCTTTTAGAACCTGTTTGTGTCTTTTTCTTTTGCAGGCCCCCCTGACCAACGTTATTTTTCTTTTCTGGTTTTCTTTTTTGTTTAAAGAGTCCACATGTTACAGGCACATGTATCTGTCTGGTAACTATATGTAATGTTTTCTTTGAATATGTTGTTTTGTGCCCCTGTCCTTGTAAAATAGCCCTTTTGTGTATATGAATGTCCTTTTGTTTTCTCTTCTCTTAAAAAAACTGTAAAATTTTAAAAGGAAATGTTTTAAAATGGTAAAAAAAAAAAAAATCCAATAAAAGATCAGAAGTAGTTTCGGTTCAGCAACCGAGGCTGAAAGAGAAATCATTTTTCAGAAAAGATAGATGTCCACACACATAAACTACATTGTCCATTTTATTTTAAGACCTGTGTTTTTAACGGTCTATGTGGAGTTTGTTTTTGACATGTTGAACATACACTGTTGATCCTATATACAAACTGTGTCTCTTCTGTTCCTTAGGACCTCTCACCCCCAGACCTCTGACCCCCTGTTCTCATTGGTAGGCCCTGTAATATGCCTGCAGGACATTTTCCACCTGTTAAAGTACATGTCAAATGAAACACTACTGGAACATAAAGTTTCAAGCAAGAAGGCTTTTATTGCAATGTGAATGGGGCTATAACATTGTTTTAGTGTGTACTTAAAAATACACTCTTATCCAGAGAAACATACACAACCTACATTTCTACTGAGTTACAAGCCCAGTTCCCAAACCACTACACCACATTGCTAATGTTCTGGGCAGTTCATGGTTTGTGATGGTCATATTTCTGAGATGCAGGAATATTTAACACATCAAAACCCTTCTGAGGCTGGGCCTCTGGGGCTAATGTTCCTCGGTGATGGTCCTCGGTGGTTGGTGATGACCAGTGGAAAAATAAGAAAGGACGGGTGTGATGACCAATGGAAAATGAAGAAGAGGAGGGGGGAGATGACCAGCAGTAACATGAGGAAGAGGAGGGCATCTGGACTACGATTCCACCACCAGGAGTGGATTCAGCAGCAGTGTCACCTGTGTCCAGGGGCGTAGCACACAATTCTGGGCCCTATACATATGCAGTCTTGTGGGCCCCCTTCCCCTCTTGATCCATGACTCTCACGCATCTTTAGAATTTTTAAAAATTGAATCAACAACTATACACATGAATCTGTAGTGGTTATTAGGGTAATCGCTAATGAACTGCTTATACCATATTTAAACAAATAATTAGTAAGATTAGTAAGATTCTCTGGCCATAGTCCTGGGTCCTCTGGCAAATACCCTTCTGCATTCCCCTCACTTTTTTCCACTTCCTCCTCTGTCTTTCTGTCATCATCCTTCTCACTACCCTCAGAGCAACCTTCATTTTCCTTGCTCTCTTCACCTCCATCATCCTCTTCACTAGTCCTACTGCTACTCTCTGCCTCTTCTTCCTGCTCACTCTGCCTCGATTACATCTTAATATATAATAATATAATATATGCCATTTAGCAGACGCTTTTATCCAAAGCGACTTACAGTAGTGAATGCATACATTTTTCAGTATATGTGGTGCCAGTGGGGATTGAACCCACAACCTAAGCGTTGCCAACGCTGTGCTCTACCAACTGAGCCACACAGAACCACACTTCCTGCTCACTCTCTGCTACAAGGACAGGCCCCTCTACAAGCATGAAGCATACAGGATTGACATTAGCCTCTTAACCTGCTTATAATATACAATGAAACAGGCTACAGACTAGATTCTGCTTAATTTACCAGCTAGCTAGCTAACTATCATAATGTAGCTAGCTACGTTAGCTTGTCTTGTTATAGAACTGGATCAAATGAGTCTTCAAAAACAAAGTTTCAATGCATTTCACCATCACCAGTAGTATGTTTGGCCGCATTTGCGATTGCTTTCAGCCAGTAGCGAGAGTGAAACTGAAATGAGATTAATCGCGATTTAAAATAAAATGATCCATTTGAAATTAATCGCATGCGTTAACGTGTTAACGTTGACAGCCCTAGTTCAATCAAAACAACGTACCGATATTAGCTTAAACCACTCTTAAACAGTGTTAGCAAGTTGCTTACCTTTCTTTTGAAATAAATTAGTGAGCAGTTGTTTTCCTCAGTTTGCCTTTTTTATCTTTCTTTTCTTTTTTGATACCCCGACTTGATTGACTGAAAACATGATTGACTGAAACTTGGGCTCAGGCATTAGCACCAGTCAGCGTGATTAGCCGTGTTTGCCGACGAATCTTAGTGTAGGTATATTACAAAAATTTGAGATGTTATAAATCTAGCCTGAAACTTATCCCACCAGATAAAGTTATGGTCATTGGAAGTTTTAAGGAAGTTACTGGGGTCATTTTTACACTCTGAAATTTGCATATTGACACTCCTATGACCCCTATTTTTTCAATGATCTTGAAACAAAAGCTGTGATTCAGTAACATAAATGGCCATAACTTTCTTAAAAATAAAGATGATTGCATGACATTTTCAGTAATTACAGATTGAAGCATTCAAAAAAAAGATATGATATATCTTAATTTGAATGATCTGAAATTACATTACATAATCAATTAATCACATCATTGCATGTTGCGCACACGCCGCGACACGGCAAAAACCACGGCAGGCAGTGAGCATTTGGGCAAAGATATCTCACATTCCGGGTCAAAAACATCGCATTTCGCATCGACAAATTTCAATGAAATTTCAGGAGAAACAAGATAAAATGTTAAATTAACGTCCTGGATACCTTTTATTTAGTCCTGAACTTGCGATATATCATTTTGAAAGCACTAAACACGAGTCTGACTCTGAAGTGTAGCGTATGACCAAACTGTTTAATCAAATTTCGGAAACAAGATGGAGGATCGAGTTTTCAACTAGCCTACGTTATATCACAGACATATGGTGGGGGAAAAAACCTGACAGCCCTTGAAAAGCCTGCATTTTTGGGGTACGGCCATAGTCTCTCGTAATCGCTCGCACAGGGACACAGGCACATCTAGACCGCCGCTGCGCACGGGAATTGTAACATACCTACTTAGTGCAGGGGGGCGGACTAAACCATTTGCGCATTTGAGAGGGGAGGGGGCCCAGAGAGCTTCCAATATTTTTATGGATACAAAGTTCAGTCTCTCAACCTATTTATTCAGCCAATATAATTTAGTAATGACACTAATTACTTCTAAATGTAAAATTGCAAATATGGTTTTTTTTTCATTCCAGGCTTTTCAAGGGCCCTCCCCCACTTGGGGCCCTAGGTAGTCAGTTCCCCTTTTCCCCCCGCTACGACGCCCCTGCCTGTGTCACCACACTGCTATATTAAAGTGATTAGATCAACACCACAATTGGCGTGTACATCTGCCAATCATCTGTCTAATGTAGTGAGAGTGGGCTGGACCTTTCTGGAGCTGTGACTAACAACATTATTTCTTCAGGAATATGTGATTTTCCATCCAAAAAAACTACAGATTTGTTATTAATTAAATTCTGATGGCTGTAACACATTCATGAGATCACAATATAGTCACAATATAATCCAACAAATTAAAAGCCATAAAGCAAAGTAATAAACAGTGAATAGCATTTATAGTCTGATCTTCCTCTTGAATTTTCCCAGAGTGTCTTTTGTAAATAGAATGCACCTGTTACCCTTCTTTTTATATCCAATCATGTTGTGGCGTTTCCCCAGTATGAATAGATTGATTTTGACAAAGACTTTTGAAAATTAAATCAAATTAATCAAATTAAGGTGCTTATGACAGCACAGGGAGACAATAAATTCATAACATCAGTTAAATCATCTTAAATAATCTAACTGGTGAATATTAGCTTAGGCATTATGACATTGTAATGTTTAAATACAGCTCTCCTCTGTGTCTCAGGCTCAGGTTCTGTTCTTGTCCAGGATCAGGGACCCCAGCAGACCCTGTGGCTCTCCAGCACAGTGACACAGCACAGATACTCAACACAGTGACTCAGCATATATAGTCAGCACAGTAATTCAGCACAGATGTCATCACAAATGATGACAAACATGTTTCATGCAGCTAGACACGTGCTTTCTCGCTTTTCTCGTAGAGCTATGTATGAGGTGTACGGTTTAACATTACAGCACAATTATTGGATATGTTTATCCTTCTGTTAGCTGTGCGTTATACAATGATATATTGTAGCCTACAGGCAAATATTTGCAGATCCCATCACTGGTGAAAAGTTTAAATTTCTGGCCCTTAACCGTGTTCTGCCAGCTCCTCACAGCGGGGTGCCAGCCTGGGGGAATATCTGCCCTATATTTAGCCAGCGGACGGTGATAAGATTACATATCGGAATACACGATCCTCCGGAATCGGCAGATTGCATTCGGAACGAACACGGAGACGGAGAAGAGGCGCTGGAGGTGACCGCGGCCAAATCGCGCCCCCGCCTGCATCTGCGCTTGCCTGTAACCCGCCGCTAACGCGATCCCAGTTTGCACTGTATTTTAATCTCGCTCAGACAGCCGTCGATAAACGAAAATATATACAGAGCGGTCGACCATGGCGTTTCTCGAGCTGCGTCGCGAGGACTTCAGATCAGTGGAATGTTGATTGGTTCAGTAGAATAATGATGATTGGTTCAGTAAAATGACGTTGATTGGTTCAGTAGAATATCGCTGATTGGTGAGACGCACCACAGAGCGCTCAGCTAGTAAAATGTAAAGGGTTAGATCAGGGCTGGACTGGGAGAAAAAATCGGCCCTGCCATTTCGCGCTCAGACCGGCCCGGCACCCGGTGCGAGCGCCGCATTTTCTGTCGACCGGGGGTGCTGCGCGAATAAATCTGTCGACGGGGGGGGGGTGCTGCGCGAAAAGAAGCTGAGACCAGTTCGTTTATATGCGCGAAAAATTTATTGCGCCCCTCGGAACACCCGGTCCGTGGTATAATATATATAAAATGATTCTACCGGCCCTACCGAGGCCCTACCGGCCCAAAAC
>JAINUG010000115.1:3087500-3197226 GCA_029706075.1 Aldrovandia affinis
ACACACCTTTACTCACACAGCTACGTCAGACGTTTTTTAAAAAGCATCCAAAACAGTCCGCTTTGCTCTCTGTGCCCACAACTGACGAGGTTGTGATTAAACGCAGAATATAAATATGACCGTGTAGGGAACACACCCACCCAGAGTTGTGAGGTCGACTCACCAGAACAGAGAAGACCAGGGCCACGATGTTGACAGGGTAGGCTGGGCAGAAGCAGGTTAAGATGGTCAGGAACAGGTAGCTCCGTAGGGGGGTCGTGGGGCTCGCCCCCCAGACTGTGGTCCAGACTCCGGCTCCATGAGCTCTTAACGTCCCCCTGCACCACGCCGAGAGACATCCCACTGGACATACGGCCCGCGACAAGCCAACGGGCAGGAGATCGATAATAACAATGAGATACAGGAAGGAGAAAAAATGCTGAGCCAGGGATGAGGGGAGTGTGGGAATATGAAGTAAGAGAGGAGTTTGGAAACCGACTGGAGAACAGTGTCCTGAGTCCGGAGCCCGGGGGTTGAGGAGAGACTAAGGCGGAGGGGGGATATGACCTAATTATTTTTAGGGGTAAATATTATCTCTTAACACCCCCCACCCCCACACACCTGCCCCCCCTACTCCTTCAGAAGCCTGAGGGAGGGAGGGAGATCAAGAGAGAGAGAGAGAGAGAGAGAGAGAGAAAGTAGATTTCCATTCAATATAAATGTATTTTTATTCCTTTTCATATGTCTCTGCTGGTGTTGATGGTCAGGAACAGGCATTTGTGCTGTGTTGGGAGGGGAAAGGGGCTCTATACATGCACTAAAAGGCACTGGCAGCACTGACTGATTCCTGTCACCCTAAAAAAAGGTTTGAGTACTTCAGAGAAAGGGAGGGGGTGAGGGGCGGAGAATGTGTTAAAATTTAGACCATATGAACCTGGAACAGCTTGTGAGGCAGCACTGTCTGTCTGTTTGGGTCTCTGTCTGTCTGCATCGGATGTCTGGCAAAGATGAGGAACACCAGCTCTCCCCCATACAAAGGACCTGCACACTAGACATCACACTCCGAGTGACAGCTGGTAAAGCCCTCTACACACCTAGCCAATGACCCACTGAGCCCAATCTTCCAAATCAATGACCATGTTGTCCGTACCAGACGCACCAGGGCCCACGGGCCCCCCAGTGGCTCAAGCCCAAGTCTGTGCAGGGAGACATCAGCACACTGCGCAGCTCAGTGGCTTCCTGACACTCATCTTCACCACTAAGGGGACATAAAAGTTTAGCTCTAACTTTGTTTACGCTTCACAGATGCACCGGCTGGCTGAGGGAACACAGAGGTGGCACTGCTGTCTGCACTGGAATCTGTTTAATGGTATCATTTCAAACATGGTTAAATACAGATATTATTTAAAAAATCAGATGAGGCTAACCATGTGCTTGTGTTTCTGCTTGTGAGCCCTGCAGATGTGACTGGATGGATCTGTAGAATAGCAGCAGAGGCTCAAATGATCCTCACGGTCTGCCCTGCAGATCAGACCAACCGTACCCTCCTGGTCTCTGATTGGCTCAGGTTTAAGTGATCCTGCCTTTTGATCAGTTAAGAGTTTGAAGGCCGTTAGAGGCCGTCCTCCGGGGCGAGACATTATTTCTGGGCCGAATTTATCCGCCTCTTCCGAGACGGAATTCTACCATGGACGCCTTTTTCCTGCTCCTCGACAGACTCGTGCCGGCTCACCCTCCCCCCTTCCCCGGAGGCGGACAGCCAAACGCCGCCTCTGATCGGGCTGACGACCAGGGCCAGTCTGGTAGAGACGCGGGTTTCGAACCGTGTCCCTAACAGGCAGCGCACACCACACCGGACCAGCCAAAGTGTGGTGCGTTAGACCGCTACGCTATCCTTGAAATTCATTCATTTAAATACAGTAAATGTATGATACACTTGAACAATTGACTAAATACTGAAAAATTCCCAAATTTCATTTAATGTTAATGATAATAACTATCAATATAAATATTTTGTCCTTAATACATTTAAGGCTCATGCAATAGTTAATAGATCTTCAGACAGCTACATACTGCACGCTTAATGCTGTACATCTCAAAAGGTTTTCCGCAACTATTATGCAGAACATGAGTATAGAAAAATGAACATGTTTTCCACCGCTTACTGTCCCTCTCTCTCTCAATGGGAACACAAACCCACAGACATCAGTGGAATGTTTTAAAATAATTTATTAGGAATTTTAAAACTGAAATTTCCAGAGGATAAAACAAAATAAGAAGAAATCAAAATAAAAGGAAGACAGAGTTGGTGTAGACCTTTGAGTGTGAATCACATCCATCAGAGAACCACACCTTAAGTAGCCATACCCTCCCTTAAGTAGCCACGCCCACCCCTAAGTAGCCACACCCACCCTTAAGTACCATGCCCCCTTCCCTACAATCACCATCAACCCTCAGACCCCCCAACCCCCGAAACAAAACATCAAAAAAACAAACAAAAAACCCATTTCTTTACAATGAACCAAAAAAATTAAAACAAGTCACAGAAAAATTGCAGCTTCTTCTCCTGAAAATCGAATAAAATAATAATGCCCCTGACCGCCCGTAGGGTTTATGTCACCGTTATTACTACCTGAGATAAAGAGTCCATTGCTTTTCATCTCAATTAAATAGCTACAGTGTTTGTGTCATGCAGTAGTTTCGCAGGGTGTCCCTCATTGCAGGTCACTCTAAGGTGGGGGTACTCTTAAAGAGAACATGGGAGGGAGACGCCCTCATAGAAGAGAACGGCAGCACTGTTAATTAAGTGTCCTTTGTCAGAGCTTTAGAGCACCTTCATAACACTACATGGGACTCTATAAACACTAAGTTAAGTGACATTTATCTATCTATGTACTGACACCATTCATGTACAGGTACTCCTCACTTAACGACCTACCCGTTTAACGACCGCGCGGACTTACGACCAGCTCTCCGACCAGTCGGTATTGTACGCTGTACGAGAACTTTGGTCGTGGAAACGGCAGCGCGGCGTCTCAGCGTCAAGCATCTGATCTCGCATCACCCTTTCTCAGTCTCAGTCTCGTTCCCGCAGTCGGTCAGTATTCACTAAACTACCCACTAACAGTGCAGTACGCTTGAAATATCGGTAAGGGGCGGCTCCTCTCTTAACGACCTAGTCGTAGGAACGGAACTCGGTCATTAAGTGAGGAGTACCTGTTTTTCAGTGACATTGCTGCGGCAGACCAGATCAGAATATCATGGTAACAGAATGTTGACATATCACACCTCACTGAGTCGATGTACCCATGACAGAAATAGTTTGAGTGGTTGGTGTAGTGCTTATGAAGGCCTTGTGCAGTTACTCAGAGTGAGTGTTACGCAGTGTATGCTGCTGCAGGACCAAAGAACGTCAGAAAATAAAGATGGTAGCTGTGATTCATATAAACCCCCTACACCCTTTCCCCCTAAATACAACTGCACCCGAAGGCCTCACACATGCACCCCCCTTCACAAACCCCACCCCTCTTACACATGCATACACACACAAACTTACACTCATGGACACACACACACAGAGAGAGACAAAGACACATGCATGCACGCACGCATGCAACTTGTGCACACACGCACACATATACAGACACACAAACACAAATGCACACACACTGAAACTCACACATGCGTACACTTCCACACCACACACACAGCTGAAGAGGAGTGTAGCTGGCTTAAAGCTGTGCTGCCGTCCTGCTGTAAGCTTGTCCTTCATATTCAGTCAGTGATTGTTACAAAAAACTGGCACAAAAAATAAAAAATCAACGAGAAAAAGAAAAGCGCAAAAATATACATACACATCCCACCCCCCCCCCCCCCCCCCACATCACTCCTAATGTCCCGGCGGTGCTCCATTTACTGGCCCAATTCTCCTCTGTACCCCTCCCCCCCTCTCTGTCACCACTGCAGGCACAGCTGGCCTTGGAGATGGCATTTAGGCTTGTAAAATGCTGCTTTTCTTAAAGAGTGCATTAGCCACAAGCACCACAGGGCTTTAACACAGAGCAGAGCAAAGCATAACCATTGCTCCAAGAGTGTAGCTGTGGGGGGGACCTTAATTCGAGGCTTCCTGGGGCTTCTCCCTGAAAATCACTCAAACCCAGGGAAGGTTTTGTTGGCCGAATCGAGCACACACCTGCCTCGTATTTCAAATTAAAGGAATTTGCAGAAAACAGAACATTAATTTCCAGCTCAAGCTTGCTGAATGTGTTACTGCGATGACTATCTGCCCTACACTGAGCAGCCCCTCTGCCTCAACCCATCGATGTGATAATCAGCACAGCAGGTATTCAATACTCAACGTGTTCTATGCAAAGCCGTTATTTCCAGTTTAAATAACCATCCCCCCCTCGCCCCCCCAGTCTGTTCAGCAAAATCCAAAACACAGCCTTATGTACAATATATCTTACACGAAGAAATAAAACATTGTTTAAAACCAGTTACTGAAAAATACCTTCTTGATTATCATTAATATTAATAATACAAATGTTTTTTTTAGTTGAAAAACTACCAAAATATACATTTTTCTTTTTTCCTTTTTTCATGTCTTTTTGTTAAAAAAAGATTGTGACTTTAATTAAAATGTTCTTCCGTTTTAAAATTCAATAAGAACCGAACAGTGTGACATGAACACCGAATCGCACAAACGAGGTCGATTGTCCCGTTCATGCATCTTATCCATAACTGGAGAAACAGGCAAAAAATCTTTTCGCAAAATATTTTCTCCTCTTTGTGACTGTATGACAATGGTTTTAATATCACCAAATATGTATTATTAACGCAAAATAAGTCAAGACATCCAAAAAAATTTAAATAAATATAAAAAAACAAAAACAAAGACAGCCTGTTTTTCCCCAAATACAATCAGAAAACTTTTTTTAAAGATTTTTTTTTTTTTTCTTTTTTTTGTTCCTTTAAAAAAAGCTCTAAAACAGCCCCACTGCATGAAACAGGAAACAGCAGGCTGCTGTTAAACAAATCTACAGGAGGGTTAGGATGAGAATGGGGGAAGTCAAACAGGAAGTGACATTAGTACAGGAAGTGATGTTAGTACAGGAAATAGGAAGTGGGAAAAAAAAGAATAATCCGTTGGCAAGTCAAGGGAAAAGCCAAAGGTCAAGTTAGAGCTGCCGCAGCCAATTGGGTTGTGCCGTAAAGAGACACACACCAATTTGATTGGCTCATTGCAGAGTTGGCTCCTCCCCCTCCTATATTCCGCTCTGACAACCTTCAGGAAAAACAGAAAACAAAATTAGGCCCCAGAATGAAGTTTCAATATCAATCTTTAATAAAACATTTAAATGAAACTTTGAAAGCCATTTCTGTATTCCCCAATTTGGAATGTCCTGCTCCTCTAAGCCTGTCCTCCTCCTGTCCAGGAGAGTGCAGACGAGCACACGCTTGATTAACCAGAGGAGGCACTCTTGCATGATGAGAACAACCCCCTCCCCTGTTTGCTGCTATGGCCAGTCATTCGCTGCCATGAGTGGCTCCTGGCCACAATAGGCCAATCATGTGCTGCTGTTATTTCCACGATTGGGTTCTGAACTGTGGGGAGCATCTCGGCCAGATGAGCCCCATAAGTGCCCCCTAGAGATGGTTTAGAGAAGTGAGACTCACCTCAGTGGTAGCCATTAGTGAACGCCGTAGCGATGAGGGGACCCTGCAGACGGGGGAGAGATGCACTTTAAAACATTAATGCCCTGTACAGGTCAGCTGGAGAAACACTGCCCACTACAGGCCAGCTGGAGAAACGCTGCCCACTAGGCACAACACTGCATTGAATGCATTTAGCAGATTGTTTTTAAGAGTAACTTACAAAACAAAGTGCATAATTGTATTTAAATAGGTAAATAAGAGCATAAGCAGCTACAGAGAAGGATGCTTAGAGCCAGTACCTCTGAAGAAAGTGTTCAGCTTATGGTTGAAGAAGAGTGATGGTCTGGCTAAGGTGGTCTATGGTAATGCACATTTCTATGGTAACGTGTTTTGGGCGGATTCTTACCCCAAGGCCGTGGCCGAATCCAGTGCTGGGGGCGGGGCTAGCTGCGCTGATGTAACTGCTGACTCCAGAGTCCTGATTGGCTGCTGCGTACAGTTCTGCCATTGGTCCAGGGCTGCTGGTGCCCAGGAACCCGGTGGTGCGGGAGGGGCCGGAGCCTAAACGACAGAATGAGAGTAGAGGGGCGGGGTCTAAGAAATGCCTACGAATGAGTGAATGTCTTTTACAGAGTTTACCCATTAAAACACACAGAGCAGCCCATAAAGCGAGCACAGAAGCACAGAAGATGATTAAATAACAGTAATGCATAAAATAACAACAATAATGAACTATAAAAAAATATTATTGTTATTTTTCATTTCCAAATGAATAAATACATATGTTTGATGAGTATAGAGTACATCAAACCAACTGAATACTTATATTTACTTACATTAATATGCATTTCTTATTCAACTTTACATTACATTACATAAAATTCTGACACCTGACATGTCCTGAAACTCAAGACACAGCCGGTACACACACACACACACACACACACACACACACAGAGCTGGTACACAGACACAGACACACACACAGTGGTACACAGAAACACACACACACACACACAGCTCTCACACACACACACACACACACACACACACACACACACACACACAGCTGGTACACAGAAACACAGATGCACACACAGCTGGTACACAGAAACACACACATACACATACAGTCGGTACACAGAAGCACACACACACAGCTGGTACAGTCTCACACACACACACACACACACACACAGATGGTACACAGAAACACACACAGCTGGTACACAGAATCACACACACAGCTGGTACACAGACACACACACACACACACACACACACACACACACACACACACACACACACACACACACACACACAGCACACACACACACAACACACACACACACACACAGCACACACACACACACACAGAGGAGTAAAATGGAGGCCCCGTGGCCTGCAACCTATACCTCTAATGGCTGCTGCAGCAGCCGCTGCCATTGGTCCATATGCTGTCAGAGGAATGGCTGCGAGGACAGAGAGGAGGCCAGTGAGTGAGTTACCCTAACGCCTAGCCCAGTGAGAATTTACCTGTGCACACCATGCATGCATCTGAGAATCAAACCCAGCCCATCCTCACCAACATCATCATCATCATCATCCCAACATCATTATCATCATACCTGTATGACGCTCTCATGTTTGGTGAAAACACTTTTCACCATTAAACACATTTATGAAAGCATTCAAAAGTATGCAGGTATCAACTTTACCCCCGGTGCGTGTACGATATAATTGTGCACTAATGTTGCCTTTTCTTTACTGCTAAATCTGTGTGCAGGGAGAAAGGCCAATACCACTTCAGCAATGCTGTTTCAGCTCAGGGCACAGAGACAGACAGACTGACTGACCTGTGATCTCGGGGTGGTGGGATGATGGCAGGAGGGGGGTCCTCTCTAAATGAAATTCTGGAATGGAAAGAGAGAAAGCGTTTTAAAACACTGTCTGCAAGGCAGGGTACACACAAACACACACAAACAGACACAGACACAGAGACACACAGAGACACACAGAGACACAAACACAGTACATACATCCTGCATACATTACAGCCAGCTCACTGTAGTAAAGAAAATGGCAGGGGGACACTACACACACACACGCACGCACGCACGCACACACACACACACACACACACACAGAGGCACACACCAACATTCTGAACATTTGGAGAAGGTAAAGACAGCTCTATCAGAGGGGAGACACACACTATGCTGACCCCTCCCCTTGACGCCCCAGAGTTCCTGCCAAATCCAATCAGGATGCTGAACAAGCCCAGCTTCGTATAAACCAGTCAATCGCTGGGCAGCGTTGTGGTGGAGGGGCTCACCAGGGAACTGGTAGGTGTATCCCGGGGCGATGCCGGTGTACCCTCGGCTGGCGTAGGTGGCCGCTTGGAACCCTGGATAACCTGCGGGCACATAGGAGGAACTGGCATGAGCACCTGTCACACACCACCTCAACACCAGAGGGTGCTCTTGCCACAATACTGCGCTCTAAACTAAGATAATGTATGCACAAAGGCCAAGCAGTCAAAACCGGGTTGGTATTTCTAAAATGAAAAACTGTGTGTGTGTGTGTGTGTGTGTGTATGAGTGCATGTGTGTGTGTGAGTGCACGTCTAAATGTTGGAGGTTGTGGTTCACATCACCGCGAGGCTCTCTCAGTCTGAGCACAGCTTCGGAGGGTGAGGTGCAGTTACTCAGCCTGGCCAGCAGGTGGGGGCAGAGTTCCACAGGTGGTCACGCTTTGTCTCACACGCTGACCAGCTGTCACCGTTCCCCCCTGAGAGACACATGAGCGCCGAACCCCAGCTCTCTTCAAGGGGATCAGGGGGGTTAGGGGGGTCCCATGGTCTTACCCAGCATGCCGATCCCCAACATGAAGGCGTCCACCCCGTATGGCATCACGCGGGAGCGCCCCCTCGCGGAGCCTGTCGGTGACATCACTTCCTTGGGCTGGGCCTTTTTACACTCCACCTATACACAAACACATGAGTTCCTCATTTCGCGCACGCATGCACATGCACATACGCACACAAAACATACCCACACGCACACACTAGGGCTGTCACATTATATTTGAATATCGGATCTAATTTTGGTGTTCGGTGTTCGGTGTTATGTTTGTCTTCATATTTTGCGCAAATAAATTCTACCATGGGAAAGATGATCTGCTTTGTCAAAGCACGTGAGTATGTGGTCATCACTCTAAACTATGCAGAAATTAGGCTTGAGTTAAAACGTAGTTTTGCAGTATTTGGAACTAGCAGGACTCAAATCTATTTACAAATGTTGGTCTGTAACACACATAGTTGAATACTATTCAAATTAACCTACATGTTTTCTCAGAATATCGAACAGAATTATTTTAGTTTTTGCCCTATCACATAGTGATATTCTAAGTATTGGTCACTGTTAATCTCTAACACAATGATATTCTCTCCAGTGTTGCACAGTTGAAGTTAAAATAGCAGATCCTTCATCCAATCCCTATGATCGTGGGTGGGACCAGGGTTATCACAGTGGGGACAACAGCACACAGATACTGATGGCGCCAAATTTTATTTAATTCATTTGATTAGAATGTTTTCGGGATTCTGTGGCCCGGTAGCAGGTCATTGCCTGGTAGTTGGGGACCCCTGGTTTAAAGTTATACGCGCATTTTTGGTTAAAGTGACAGCCCTAATCCTAACTCACACACACACACACACACACATACACACACACTGAGAAATACATGGGGTCAAGGGATGGGCGGGGCCATGTGTCATTAAGAGTTGTCTTGTGGGCGGGGCACGATGGGCCCACATCTCACCATTTTGTTGTTGATCTCGTGGAAGTGGATCTCACACACCT
Organism: Aldrovandia affinis; assembly: GCA_029706075.1. Classification (NCBI taxonomy): domain Eukaryota; kingdom Metazoa; phylum Chordata; class Actinopteri; order Notacanthiformes; family Halosauridae; genus Aldrovandia; species Aldrovandia affinis. Next base: position 3,096,998 of record JAINUG010000115.1, read on the forward strand.
TCTCCACCACTTCCTCATTCTCAAACGTCACAAAGCCAAAACCTGAGGAAAACAAACACAAACCCTAACACACACAGCACCAGAATATCCAGAATAACCACAACCTCCTAGATTTGGTTATGTAGGACAGAAAGTACACAGTATATCTGTTCAGTAAGTAGAGTGTCTAGAGTATCTGTGCTGATGGGAGCACAGTTGAATAATTACAGTGGATTTACAGATTTTTCCCTGGAGCATGTGAAGACTGATTGGGTGGCCACTCCCTCTCACATATGACCCCTCCCTGGCCCCACCCCACAGCTCCCGGTGCGGACTTAGCCTAGCCGCCTGCCATCACAATCGATCTGTCAGCTGCAGCTTAGGGAGGGTTTATTCTGAGCCCTGATTAACAAGCTTGTTAATTAGCACAGCCTCACTCTTTCACCTCCTCACTCACTCGTTCACCTCAGCAACAACCTCACTCACTCACTCACTCTTTCACTGCAGCATCCAGGGGCCACAAAGATTATAAGAGTAGGAGTGCTGATCTAGGATCAGTTTAGGCTTTTAGCTCATAATTGATATGGTTAGGATGTGGACAGGGGAAACTTGAATCGTTGTACATACGGCCCCTGCTCTTCCACAGAGAGGAAAGGAGAGAGGAGGAGAAAGGGAGGAGAGAATAGATTGAGAAGTAATGGTTTGGGGTTGAGGAAGAGACAGGGGAGGCAAGGGAGAGAGAGAGAGAGAGAGAGAGAGAGAGAGAGAGAGAGATGGGAGAGGATGTGCAGAACAGGAAACAGGAAAGGAAAAAGGAGGAGAGGAGAAAGTGCTGCGATTCTGCAGTCTGACCACAACTGAAGGTCTAGAGCAGTGGTTCTCAAACCTCTCCTTGGGGACCCCCAGCCAGTCCATGCATTTGTTAAATTCCACCACCAGCACACCTGATTCAACTCATTACTACTTACTATGTTACATTACTACATTACCCCCCCACACACACCCCCACCGTTATCAATCTGCTTTCATTATTATTATAATTAGAATTATCATTCTCATAATCATCATTACATCACTTTTTACTCCATTCAGCAGATTCCCACTACACAAGGCAATTTACATTTCTTGCATATTAGCCATTTATATGACTATGAATATGAATATGAATATGAACATGCACTGTAGTGCTGACAGTAGGGGTCTCACTGGTGAGGGGGGTGCTGTGGAGTGAAGTTTAAGGGGGTGTTGGGTTGTGTGAAGTTCATGTTTTTAAAGTGTGTTCGTATCTCACAGCTCTGCCGGTGGGGGGAGGTTGGGGGGCGGAGTCTCACCTCGGTGTCGGTTGGTCGTTTTGTCGAACATGAGCATGGCATCATCAACCTGCAAGAGACACGCGATTAGAGAGCGGGACACACACGCACGCACGCACGCACACACACGATTAGAGAGGGAGGGATGGACAGGGAGACAGACGGACTCCATGTCCCCACATGGGGCTGTGTACCCCCCCCACCCCCACCCCACGTTCCCCTGCCTGTGAGAGGGGCCCAGCGACAGATGGAATGGGGGGGCAGGTGACAAAGGACAAGGAGAATAGAGGGAACAGGCAGGCAGGGAGGGAGGGAGGGAGAGGGGGGAGCACAGAGAGAGCAGTAAGAGGAGGAGAGTTTTCTGTGGAAAGTTAAACAGTGTTGGAAGTCTCTCTCTCTCTCTCACACACACACACACACACACACACACACACACACACACACACACACACACACACACACACACACACACACACACACACACACACACACACACACACACACACACACACACACACACACACACACACACACACACACACACACACACACACACACACACAATGGAGTGGGGGGGGATAATCTTTTCAATCTCTGCCCCCCTTTTCTTCCTCTCTCTACAAAGTTTACCCATTCCCCCATTCCCAGGGCGCTCGTGCAAAGAATTTAAATTAGAGGCACTTCCCCCCCTTTATTCAGGATGAGAGAGAGAGAGAAAAGAGTGACTCAGAAAGGGGGAAAGAGAAAAGAGAGAGAGAGAGAGAGAGAGAGAGAGAGGAGAGAGAGAGAAAAGAGAGGAAGAGTGCAGGATGATGTGAGTGTTGGAAGTGGAGGCAGAGAAACTTTTTACACAAAAAGAAAAAAAGAAAAAGAGAGGTATAACTAGGAAGGAGGAGGAAGATGGAGCGATTACAAGAGGAGGATGAAGGAGGAGAGGAGAGCACTATTTGCTGGAGCACAACAGTGCTACTTTGCTCTCTGCTGCAAAGTTTTGACCGACTCTCCCACAGTGTAAGCCAGAGCATTCACATATATATATATATACAGTATATACACATACAAACATGCATACATATATATATATCTATATATATATATTAGTGTATTTATTTCTCTCACCACCGTTATGCCCATGACAACTGCTTTTCTCTTTTCCCCGTTCTGCGTGCCTGACAGACAAGCATAATCTGAAACTCAACCTCAAGACACAACTGCTCTTCCTCCCAGGGAAGGCGAGCCCACTCCAAGACCTCTCCGTCACCATCGACGTGTCTGTGGTGTCCCCAGCTACGACTGCACAGAACCTGGGTGTGACTCCGGATAATCTACAACATCAGGAGGGTTCGCCCCTTCCTCACGAGGGAAGCGGTGCAGGGGCTGGTCCAGGCTCTCGTCATCTCACAACTGGACAACTACAACTCCCCTCTGGCTGGAGCTCCTGCATGTGCCGTCAGACCCCTGCAGCTCATCCAGAATTCTGCAGCCTGTCTGGTATTCACCTCCCCACGTTCTCGCACACCACCCTACCCCACACTCCTCTGCACCCTTCACTGGCTCCCCGTAGCTGTTCGCATCGGATTTAAGACACTGGTGCTGGCCTAGCAGGCTGTGAATGGAACGGCCCCTCCCTACCTCAAAGCCATGTTCAAACCCTACACCCCAGGCCTCGAGGCGACCGTTTACTCCCTCACTCCGAGGGACCACTGGCTGCACATCCCAGTCACGACTCTTCTCTCTCTCCCGGCACCACTATGGTGGAATTAACTCCCCACTGATGGCAGGATCCCCGAATCACAGCATCTTCGGCCGCAGGCTGACAACACACCTCTTTAGACTGCACCTTGGACCTTAACCCACCCATCCCTACACACATATATATATATATATATATATATATACTACTTGTTGCACTTATTGTTATACATTTTCTTTAGCACTTGTGTTGTTTATGGCTGCTTACTTGAGGAATGATGTGCTTAGGGATTGTAGCGTCACGTGGTTGTTTATCTACTCAAGCTGACTGCACTTTCTGTAGGTCACTTTGGATAAAAGCGTCCGCTAAATGATTGCAATGCAATGTAATGTAATATATTACATATATATATATACACACAGTACACACATATTATAGTGGTTTTGAGAGATGAGTCTCTCCATCACACAACTGAACCCTGCTGAGACGGTCTGTTGGGGTTAGCTGTGCTTTTCCATGGTAACAGTACGGGGAAGTAAAGAACTTGCTTAACGAACAGTACAGTATGCATGAGCTAGTCAGCCCTCTCTCTCCATCTCCCTCTCCTTCTTTCATTTAATTCAAGAAGTAATTTTGTTGCCAAACCAGTCCCTTAAATTGCATGCATGTGTGTAGGTGCCGGCACATGTATACACAAAATATAAACAAATACACATATGTGCATATGTAACCAAGGCAAACAAACAAATTAAATATGAAATTAAGAATATAAAGAGGGGACAGTAATGGTAACAACCGCAGAGTGTTCTGTCGTTACCCCTCCATCTCACAGAGCAGAACAAGCTGATCTTACATACTGTGCTGTTCTTTAAGCAACTCGGTCCTGAGTGTGACTGACCAGGTGGGCCCTAACTGTGAGCGCCCAGGCGTGCCGTATCAGCTGTTCCTAACAGCCAGACTGTGGTCACCAAGCCTGCTGGCCTCTGCTTCACACCAGCAAGGAGATACGGTAGGCGTGGTGTTTCGCTCTACAACCTGACGTCCAAATAAACCGAACGCATTTGTGTTCTAGTTTCCACGTCCCATTGTTCACAGTGGGAGTTTTTGGTTTCTTTCATAATTAGTGTTACAGTGCTGGTCTGAGCTTCGGCTCTGCCCCATACACAGACCCTCCTACATCTGGCCTTTTGTTCAACAATCCTTCTGTCATCCCCCCCTCTCACACACACACACACACACACACACACACACACACACACATGCATGCACACACACACACAGGTCCCTTCCATCTCTCTCTCTCAGACACACACACACACTGCCCCCTTCTATCCATCTCCCCCTTTCTCCTTCTCCTTCTCCCACACACACACACACACACACACACACACACACACACACACACACACACGTCCCTCTATCTCACTCTCTCACACACACACACACACTGCCCCCTTCTATCCATCTCCCCCCTTTCTCACACACACACACACACACACACACAGTGTGCACCCTTCCCTTAATCTCTTTCTTTCTCTCCTGCTCTCTCTCTGTTCATCCCTACATCTTCCCCTCTTTCCCTCCCTCCTTCCCTTTGTCTCACTCTCTCCCTACCTCTCCCCCTCTCTCTCTCTCTCTCTTCCTCCCTCCTTCGCTTTGTCTCCCCCTCTCCCTCCCTCCCTTTGTCTCCCCCTCTCTCTCGGTAAAGAGGGCAACAGACAATAAGGCCAGTCAGCCTCTCTAATCGTTGCTCACATGGGTGGATGGAGACAAACCTTTTTCCTCCATCTTCACCTCTCTCGTTTCAGTTACCCCTCTATTCTCTGGCAGTGGGGGGGGTCCTATCAGCTCTCGTTCTTTACTGCAGTAAAGCCAGTTACTGGACAAGCCAAAGTTGGGAAATCCTCATGAGTACCACTCGTGGATCAATAATCGCAAACGGAATCTACAAACATTCAATATTGTCTGTGATCTAGGACAATGTGACTACTTACTGTGGTCTAGGACAGTGCGACCCCAGTGTGACCACTTACTGTGGTCTAGGGCAGTGTGACCGAAGTGTGACCACTTACTGTGGTCTAGGACAGTGTGACCGCAGTCTGACCGCTTACTGTGGTCTAGGGCAGTGTGACCCCAGTGTGACCACTTACTGTGGTCTAGGACAGTGTGACCGCAGTCTGACCGCTTACTGTGGTCTAGGGCAGTGTGACCGCTTACTACGATTTAGGACAGCGTGACCGCTGACTGTGATCTGGGACAGTGCGACCCCAGTGTGACCACTTATTGTGGTCTAGGACAGTGCGACCGCAGTGTAACCGCTTACTGTGGTCTGGGACAGTGTGACCGCTTACTACGGTTTAGGACAAGTGTGACTACTAACTGTGATCTGGGACAGTGCGACAGCAGTCTGACCGCTTACTGTGATCTGGGACAGTGCGACAGCAGTCTGACCGCTTACTGTAGTCTGGGACAGTGTGACAGCAGTCTGACCGCTTACTGTGGTCTGGGACAGTGTGACCGCTTACTACGGTTTAGGGCAGTGTAATCGCTAATTGCAGTATAATAGCAGTGTGACTGCTTACTGTGGCCTTTTAACATGGGTTAAATCTATCTAATGTTCAATGGTTTGCCATGTGAAACAAAATCCCATCAAAACCTAATGTGAAAACGTAACACAACATTGCACACCACCCTGTATAACAAAATACGGCCCAAAAAGTGTTTATCAACAATTTATCCCAGCCACCGTAAAACTTCACTCAACCATGCGGCAACAGAAACAACCTCAATTCTTCACAATGAGCTAAAGAAAGATTTAATCAAAACTGAAGAATTAATTAATGACAAACTGATGGCAGTTTTTGGCTATGAAACACAAACAATGACTTAACATAGAGTTATCTCACAGAAACACAGTGTGTGTGTGTTGGGAGAGTGTGTGGGCAGTTTGTAGTAGCAGCGGTTTTATCAAATTAGACTCAGATAAAATCCTTCCTTCTTTCCGTCTCCACTACACCCACACTCAGTCTCCCCTGTCTGCTGCTGGTCTGAAGGTCTGCATGTTCCTTCCTTCAGCTCCCTCCCTCCCTCTTTGCTTCCATCATATCTCTGCCCCTTTCACTTTTTCTCTCTTTCCTGTCTTACTCAACATTCCGGTCTCTATGTCTGCCAATTCTCTCTCTCAGATGGAAGTGAAATTGTAAATGTTAAAATGAAGACATATTTCCACAAAAACAAGTCAGCTAGATTAGGGGGGAAAGTTCTTTAATGCATCCCGCCCATTCTGACATCGTCCATCACTCCGCCCTCACACACCCTCACTTGTCAGTCAGGTTACTACAGCCCTGTTTAGTGCCTCCCTGCCACGCCCACTCTGCTGAATTATGGGCAGGGCTGCCAGTATGAGGTCACTGCTCTGCGCTGTGATTGATTCAGATCAGAGAGGCGCTGATATCAGACAGTAACCCCGTCACTCTGGCGTGGGTGTCATGGTTACCTTGCCGAACTGGTCGAAGTACTGCTTCACATCCTCAATCGTGGTGTTCACTGACAGACCCCCCACAAAGATCTTCTTCGTCCGAGTCACCAGCTGAGGAGACAGGTGAGAGGAGAGACGGAGGAGAGGAGGGGAGAGACAGAAGAGAGATGGAGGAGAGGAGAGACGAAGGAGGGGAGAGATAGGTATGAGGACAGACGGAGGAGAGGAGAAGAAAGGAGAGGAGAGAAGGAAGAGAGACGGAGGAGAGGAGAGACAGGTTGAGAATCACTCCTGGGAAAAATAAGAATAGATGAAGTGCAGTACAATGCAAACTATGATATTCTATATGCGATGGCTTCTGTGCATACTCACTCACTTTTAACATGGTTTTGTCGCAGAACCTGATTCATCAGTGTTCTATGTAATATGCAAGTGTGCATTTTGGAACACAGCCTAGGACATGATGCACTTTGACAATGAATGTATATACATATTTAATTTGGTATCTGTCATTAGGCAAATTTCCAGGGCCAGACCTTCCTCCCTCTCACACATACTCCTCCTCGGCACCCTGATAACCTGCTGGGGACTACAGCTCCCACATTTCCAGCACTGTGACCTTTGACTCAGATGGGTGTCAGAAGCAGCATGCTTCCTCAGTACTCAGAGCCATGCATCAATTTCCAGGTACACCCCTGTGTGAATTGGGATCGATCACAAATTCTAGGTAACGTAATACTTTTACTCACTAAACAGCTTCAAAAGTTCAGACCACCACTAAGAAACAAACACTGAATGAAAATGGAGTAAAAATTTTGAGATATCATTTACTTTAATATATGCACAGTGCGTGTGTATACATATATATATACAATGATGCTTGAAAGTTTGTGAAACCTTCAGGGGGTGGTCATTATTTTCATATATTATAGAAAAATAACCCTATAAAATCTTTATCTAACCCTCAATTCTTAACGAAGATATCCCAAATAAAGGACACACACAAAGAAATATGATATATTTTAATTGTTAATTTAACAAAACTGGTTTATTTAACACAAACTCAGATATCCTTGTGTGCAAAAATATGTGAACCCCTTCAATCAATAACTTGTGGCACCTCCTTTAGCAGCGATGACTTGAAGCAAATGTCTCCTACAGCCACTGACCAGTATCTGACATCTTCTTTGAGAGATACTCACCCACTCCTCCCCCCAGAACCCAGCCAGAGGTTTGAGGGCTGTCTGGCATGAACAGCCCACTTCAGGTCCTGCCACAGCATCTTGATTGGATTTAGGTCAGGACTTTGACTTAGCCAATCCAAAACTTCTTTCTCCTGAGCAATTCTTTGGTAGGCTTTGCTTGAATGCTTTGGATCATTGTCTTGTTGGAACACCCACTTTCAGCCAAGTTTTAGCTCTCGGACTAATGGCCTGACGTTCTGTTCAAGAATTCTCTGATATCCCTCAGAATTCATAGTTCCCTTAATGATGTCAAATCGTCCAGGCCCAGAGGAAGAAAAGCAGCCCCAGATAATGATACTCCGACCACCATGCTTGACTGTAGGGATAAGGTTATTTTGGTGGTGGGCAGTGTTGGGTTTTCACCAGACATGGCATTTTTGATTATGATAAAAAAGATCAATTTTGGACTCATCCGTCCAGAGAACAGACTCCCAGAAACCTTCAGGTTTGTCCAGGTGGTCTCTGGCAAACTTAAGATGGGCAGCTTGGTTCTTTTTAGTCAGCAGAGGCTTCTTCCTGGCTACCATTGCATGGCAGTTCTATTCAGTGTTCTTCTTATTGTTGATGGATGTGATATGACATCAGGTACAGCGAGGGAGGCTTGTAGATCCCTGGATGTTATTCTTGGGCTGCGTTTTACTTGATTTTTGTTTTGTTTTTGTGGCTCTTGGTGATATTTTATTTCATACACTCAGGTCTCCTTAGATCCTGGCATGGTGTATTTTGCATTCACCTGTATGGGTAACACCAAACTGTCCAGGTACCTGTATTTAAGAGAGTGCCACCCAAACTCTTTCCTAAAGATCTGACATTTGATTGGTTAACTTGGCATCCAATTATATACCCACCTGATTGTACTTACCTACTTAATTTAACCAAGGCAACAGGAGGTTCACTTATTTTTGCACCTTCACCAATTCACCTTTTTTCCATATTTTTACTCTACTATATGTACAATTTCCTCTACAAATGTATGAAATTGGTAAATATAGACCCTTTATTTCAGTTAAGAAAAGACTGGTCCTGATTAAATAATAATTTTGTGGTAAAAACTCTTGATTTCTATGATTGAAGGGGCTCACAAACTTTCAAGCATCACTGAATGTATACACCCACCCACACACACACAGTATATAAACATATGTACTGCCTTGAATTAAGTTTTCCAGGGTTCATAGCTCAGGGATTGGCTCTGCCCTATGGCCACGTGACAGTAATCCCACATTACAGAAAATTACAATCCTACAGGAGAGGTTCAATTAGACAGGGGTGAGGGTGTGGGGAGGATGGGACAGGTCACATTACCTACGGCACTCACCTTGGGCTGAGCTCTGCGAGGGAACGCCACCTTCGGGTCAATCTGGGGGCGGGAAAAGAGAGAGGAGACACTGAATCAGAGAGCAGTTTTTCGTTTTATAAAAAGGAAAGCCATGAGATGAATTGGAAGATGAATAGTGAGTTTCTGTTGAAGACAGTAGTGAGTATTGAATGGGATACTCAGTCTCTCTCTCTCACACACACACACACACACACACACACACACACACACACACACACACACACAGATGTTTTTGTGTGCGTGTGAGTTGTGTGCATACATGAGAGTTGTGTGTGCGTGCGTGCATGTGTGTGTGTTTGTGTGTTGATGTTTATGTGTTAGTGTGTGTAGCGTACGTGTGCGCGTATCAGTAAGTGTTGATGTTCATGTGCTAGTGTGTGTATGTACATACATGTGTGTGTGGGAGTGTGTCAGTGAGTGTATTGGTGTGTGTTTGTGTGAGTTACGAGTATGTGTGTGTGTATGTGTGTGTTTGAGTGTTTAATTATCCCATTGAGTGTCCCTCAGTGTTAATTAAGGAGACACACTACCAGATGGGCCACTGAACACCAGAGCCTGAAATGTCCATCAAACAAACCAATAACCAGGTCTTACACACACACACACACACACACATGCACACGCACACAGGATGAATGACGAGCCTTAGGACTACTGAGGTCAATCTGCTCTGATGAACATCAGAATCTGCTAACGAGGACCACTAATGAGGTCCCCACAAGCAGAGTGAACAAAGGTGTGTGCGTGTGTATCAACATGTGAGGGTGACCAAGCCTAGAAAAAACACACACACACACACACACACACACACACACACACACACACACACACACACACACACACACACACACACACACACACACACACACACACACACACACACACACACACACACACACACACACACACACACACACACACACACACACACACAGGCCATCTATACCTAGGAAGTACAATCCAGTTAGTTTCCTCCAATCCGATTAGTCTCTTTTGAGATCCATACTAATTACAGACGAGGTTATGCCTCTTTGTCCTCCCCCACCACCCTGCCCCAGTCAGCACAGACAGGCTAATCTCCCCAAACCAACAGCAAACTGCCACCTAAAACACCTAGCACCAAACTGCCCAAACTTTAGTGGTGTAACGGTACAGGTATTCATACCAAACCGTTTGGTACAGGACTTTCGGTTCGGTATGTGCTGTGAACCAAACGAATGCAATCTTGCTTTAACCACTAATGCACGTGCGGAACTTTTTTTGTGTGCAGTGGCAGCAGTATTTTTGCTATTTAAGAGAGAAAGATATGTGCCTTACTTTGTTCAGTAAATTATGGCCAATTAGCCACTGTTTACAAAGTTCATAATATATGAAAAGCTATTTTATGTTTTGCATTTCTTTTTTCACACAAACACCTAGCGTCAAACCACCCAAACATATAGCACCTAGCATCAAACCGTCCAAACATCTAGCACATAGCACCAAACCGCCAAAATATCTAGCACCAAACCATACAAACACCTAGCACCAAACCACCCAAACATATAGCACCTAAACAACTGCATTACTGCCTATTTTCCAGATGGAAACTGCACCACTCCTTTCATTCAGAACATGATTTTCAAAACAAATCAAAAACAGAATAGATATTTTCATTCAAATTATTATTTTAGATTAACCAAAACAAATACATACAAATTATAAATATGCAACACTATTTTACATTGTATTATTATTTTAATTATTTTTTTAATCAGAAAGTGCTACTTCATGTGTAGTATTTATTTTGGTTCAGAGTTTATGATTGCAGTTTGGGCACAACATTTTATAACCATTTCAAAAATGTCTACGTACAAGAAAATGCATCATGTTCTTTTAGGAATGGCAAAGTCTGACAAAAATGATTCTGCTGATCAAACAAACATGGATTCATAAAACATTTTTTGAATGCTATCAAAAACCATTTACCTTTTCATGGAATTTGACCATTTTATAAAGTTGGCTCTAAGAAGTGTTAGAACAGATTCCATTTGGAAAGCTACAGTAAAAACTTTGCATCTGCAGTTTTAAAGATCAAAATGTACTTTTCCATTAAAAACATTCTGTTTATGATGTCTGTCTAGCCTGCCGTTACTGGTGCCTGCTGTAATATCCATTTTATATAAGGCTGCCAAATGTATTCCAGGTACATATCGATCTGTTTCCTATTCATTCAGAAGAGATTTAACAGATACAGAAAACTACATTTCAAACATGCAAATGAATTAGTTTGCGTAAAGTAAGAACTTTCAGGGCGAACGCCCAAATTCACAGTGCAGACCAATGGAGAACAAACATTGAAAACAAAGAAGTGTGTCTGACACTGTTTCAGCACACTATGTGTGTCACTCATTACTTTATGAAGTAAAACAACAATAACATAAGTACAATTATCTTAGAGATAATGTTAGAATATTTAACCTTTTTTTAAGGGACTAGTTAAAGATGATCAGTTCACAGCGCCATCCTCAGCTGTATGGTGTGAGACTCATTTCTTTAGATTCCGTGTAAAGGAACTAAAACTTTCCCTGTTGTGTACCAGGCCCAACGGCAGTGCCTCACATGGGAATCAAACCTGCAACCTGCCGGTTACAAGGCATGCTGGATGACAAGAGTGCATGACTCATCTGTGAGATTTAGTCTAGATTATAGGTGTGATTTCAATAAAAGCAACCAACTCCCCCCAGGAACACTATGGCACCAAGCAAGTGGAACCCATGTCTGTCACAGCCTGTCACATGTGCATCCTGTTCCCACGAGCCTTAGATTTGTGTCATTCAGAAAAGGTCAACTTAATCTGAATCTACACAAGGAGGCACAGACATCATCTGCCTTACTCTGGGTCTACACAAGGCCACTCAGACAACACCATGGTTAAAGCCACTCAGAATGAAAAATAAACTCCTAACTGTGGGAAAATTCTAAGAATTGTGGAAATGTACTCCTACACTTAGAAGTAAGAATAAAAGCCAGGTATAAATATTCTTTAGCTTTAAAAGTACTGTTAATCTGCCACATATTTAAGAGACCAAGGTCTCTTAACCTTTTAAAGAGTAGCCAGGATGGCTGTTTACCAAAGGCAGAAACGGTGGAGTGTACCTTTTCCAAAAGAGATGCATTATTATTATTGGACAATGCAGTTAATAATACAAAAATAAACATTATTTATATATATATATATCACCTTTCATACAACACAATGTTTATAGGAGCCCTTGCAAGTCCTCTTTGAATAGCAGCATGCTTGCACCTTTTGTGAAAGAAGAGACATTCTATTGTTGCTGGATGATGTGGAGTTAATAAAAAGATATCGTCTTGATCGTGAAGGTATTCTTTCTGTGACAGATCTTGTCAGAGATTCAATTTCACCATCCACGGAAAGAAATTCTCTCTAGGCTCCCACAGCCACTTAGACACCACCTGCCTCACACTGAGTCTACACAAGGCAGCTTAGACACCAGTCAGCACAGGAGGTGTTTTAGTCTGGCCTTCTTCAAGGCACTATACTCAGCTTATCTCAGGCAGAGGTCAGACAGAGGGCGTGGTGACAGGAAACACGCCGTCTCAGCACAGATCGATTACCCCTGTCTGAGAGCAGGGTTCTACAGAGGAGCCTGGCTGTTTGGTTCGGTGTCTGATATTAATAACAGATGATTCGAACTATCCATCTCAGATTAATTTCTGTTTATGTATGTTGGTGTAATCCTCCAAACAACCAAAAACATACCAAATAGATTTAGTCTTACTATTTAGCATTGATTATTAGGGGTGCACTGATATATTGGTCGACTATCGGTATCAGCCGACATTTGCCTTGTTGACTGCAATAGACTTATTAGCCGAGAAGATCAAATTTACCAATGGCAGTGACCGATAATTATCTGTCAATTTGTGCTGCGTCAATCTGGTCTAAATGTTCAAACTTAAATGGAAAGGCAGCATCTTTTATTTACAGACTAAACTAACTGAAACCACGCCTAATTTACTCCTCTGACGATGCTGCGATTGACTAGCTATTATGAGCACTCTGGCACTCCACGCAGTCTTGCACAAAATGCACGATAGAGCTGGGAGATATGGCCAAAAAGAATTATCATGATATGTCGACCAAATACTTTTAACAATATTGAAACGATCATTAGTATGCGGAAAAAAGCTGAGTATATGCAGATATTCAAACACAAATGTATGTAACATTCATTGCTTGTATGTGCAGAAGTTTTAAAGCATAATTTCAAGTATAAAGTTAGCATTTTGCATAAACAAATACAACAATTTATATATATATGGCTGCTTTTTGTGTCTGCATATGATTTTTTGCTTCCCTCTGCCTCTTTTTTTCGCCATACATTCTTCATATTCCTTTTCCAACTTCTCAAATGATGGAATAGATTAGGTGTCTTCTGCCGGGACCGCTTTGTTACAGTACTTACTCCTCCTTTCTGCTCTTTGTCTGCTTGTTTGTAACCAAAGTAACCCCATGCAACAGACGTGCAGCCTTTCTTAGGGACTAAACTCGGTTCGTCTTCAATCTTGTTGTCACGTTTTGTCTGGGCCTACCCTAGTTAGTGGGTTTACTAACTAAACAAATTCACTAGCTCCAAGTTTGGCGCTTTGATGATGCTTCCCTCTGGCTTCACTACAGTGAAGTTGCACTTCATATCAAGGCTGACTCTGATTGGCTGTGTTGCTATGTTGTGTGTTGGTTTTGTTGTGGATGGAAAAAGGCCAAAACGATAACCAATAACCCAGCCACTGGTCCACAAGATGGGCTACCTGCCCCACAGAGCCCCCACATCCCAAACTTCTGTCCTTCTCTCTTCAGTCCCACAGAACCGCCCCTCCCCCTTATCCTGCTTCCTCCTCAAATACCTCTTTTTTGTAGAAACAACCTCCTGCCCCTCTCCTGGAGAGACGAGCATTCTGCACGCTTGTCAGGAAAGACTCTGGACCGCTCAAGGCAAGTGCGTGTGTGTCCTGTTCCTCTTTCAGGTCCTCGAATGTCGTTATGGAGACAGAGCATCCCAAGAGAGTGACAAACCACCCTGGTGACTGACATCACTGCCATGCCGTTCCCCACGGCAACCACACCAAGCTGAGCCACTCCACCCGGGTAACTCCTGCTAACGTGTTTGTGTTTTCCTTCCCTCTTTCTCAGGCCCCTTCTTTTTCTCTCCGTCACCATCACTCCTCCTGTATTGGACATTTTCTGTGTTTCTCCACTCCCTCCCTGTAGACACTCAGAGTACAGAATTCAAACTCCCTAAACACAGTACAGTACAGTCAACACTCACAACTCTACAACACTCATACACAAACACTCTCCCAAACATATTTTCACACCCTTCCAACACTCTCCCACACACAAACACACTCCACTCTCACATACAAACACACCCTCACACACATCCATTGTCCCTTGACACACTTGCATTCATAACTGACACACACACACAAACACACACACTTTCACAGACTTTACAACTTTACATGGATACAAATTTAACTGATACTTTCTTGTTTTATGAAATCAGTACTGTATGTGAACATGCAATACATTTTGGGATTGACGGACCATGAGTCGGTTATGGTGAAATCACCCAGTTAAAATAGCAGTAATTATTGCACGTTTGTTAAGCAAGTGATGGCCGTTCTTGTCACGTGCCTCTGACAAGTAATATTAGGCAAACAGAGAATGCTGCACGCCACACATACGCCTGCATTCACAGAGCACAGTTCAAATGACGTCACTGGCAGCAATCCCAGTCAAATTGCTTTGACGTACTTCGTAAATGTAACGTTAGGACTTGATCCCCTCTGCTTTATTTGTAACTTCTTTACTCCGGTGGTGTAGTCCAGTCTTGCTTCGAGTGTATTTTTTTAAATTTGACCCATCTTCTGTTGGGTATACATTGGGAAATTGACAATATGCCACGTGTTCTTCCTGAAAACTAGATTAGAAGAGCAGGTGAACACAACAGCGGAGGGCTGAAGCTCGGAACCACCCCGTTTGGGTCCCCCCAAAGTTACCATGGCGATGAACATCGACACCTTTTACGTCGTGCGCTCCTGACGGTGCTAGGGAGAAGCTAAGAATGGAAGAGGTCATTCGTTACGCATTGTGCTTTATTCCTTTTCTTCTTCTTTTTTAACTTCTTACACAAACTCCCGGTCCGTTTTCCAGAAGATGGGAAATGGTACGGCCGAACAAACAGAAAAAAGTTTACACCTAGTTTAGGAAGCGAGCCAGTCAGTGGCGCGTGCACGCGCGGTACAGTCATCTGAAAGTCCATCCTGCAAATTTTCCTTGTTTCACAGTTAGCACAGACCTCTTGTTTGACAGCGCGAGAGCTAAACGTAATGTAAATGTCAACCGAAAATTGGCCCTTCTGTTTTCAGGACCTGGTGTCCAATTTACCTACATGTTGAGGAGTGGGCGCTTTATTTTTTGCTTGTTAACCCCCCGCCCACCAAAAAAAGTTTAAAAGCAAATGAAAATGCATAAATAACCTCAACTCACAGTTTTTGAATCCAGTTCATGTCTGGTTTGCGCCAAAACTTTATCCACTCCAGCCTGGTCCACGTAGGTGACAAAACCGAAACCCCTGCGAACGAATAGCACACATTAGCTTATTATAACATTTAACGGTGCGCATAACAAATATTAATATAAATGTGTGCGAGTAACACTTTGCAAAGTGTCTTATGGGACTAAGCTCCCTAATTTAATTACAAAAATAAACAAACGTCAGTGGCGTGTTGAGTGAATGCCCGTGATAGGGCGCCGCGAGCGAACGCCTCCCTCACCTCGATCGCTTTGTAACCGGATCTCGCATCACCATACACTCCTTCACCTCGCCGAACTTACAGAAGTACTCCTTCAAACCCTCTGGAAAAAAACAGAGGGATACAAAATTAGTCATACGCCTCAAAATGAAATACACACGCACGTACACGGCACGGCGTAGCAATAACATCGTCACGTTCTGCTTCCCATTGATATCCACGTTTCTGCCACTGATGCGGCCATAGAAATGTTTCAAGGATGAAAACTGACGACCTCTAGCTACACATTGAATAATAGAGCATCCATTAGCCAGAAATATCAACTCAACACTTAAACATATAGCAGCAGATTGGTGATAAATAATTAGACTTTGTAAGAATACAGATTCTTTTGTTCAAGGGCATTTTCGTCAATGCATTCCTTCCTCGGATGATATTAACACCACAAGACAACAGTAAGAATGTAATTTAGACATGAACTTTCATGTATCGCCCACTTTTAATAAAAAATAACGTCGTACTTCCAGTAAACGGTGCTGATATTGAATGACTACTACTGGGGGAAATCGCACAATGCTGACGCACAGTAGCTGTACTCAGTAGCTAAGCACAGCTAGCTAACAATAAGCTCCGGTTTCCTAACAACAAAAACAAATTCCCAAAGCGCCCGCTGTAACGAAAAACTTCTCCCCCCGGCGAGGTAGGACACAAAGTAAAAGCTAAAGAAAGCCAGAGGGGGCTTCAGGGAGATACCTGTAATTATCTCCCCATCTATTCATGCATGTGTTTGTTTGTTTGTTTGGAACGTGATCGCGCTGTATTGCAGACGGGGTTTATACAGCGTATATATGCTGTGCTAAATCAATATACAGTTAATCCCCATGCCTCCGACCTCGCTGTTTGTTTCAGCTCTGCAGTCTTAAATCCCCACTCGCTGATCCGCGCTGAATGAGCGCTTTGATTTCAGCAGCACTGAAACAACTCTTTACTTTCTTTTTGCACCATCCTGTGTGCTTTTCGGTAGATACCAAAAAAGTCAACATCAGCAATCAGAATACATTATTTTCACGTCGGTTGGGGTAGAAATGAATGAGCACCGAATCACTGGTTTTAAAACAGTGAAAAAGCTTAACAACGTCACTTCTATGTGGCTACCTCAACACTTGAGAAAGTCGCTAGCTGGGCTATATGGCTCACCTTGTGTCGTCTGCCAACTGAGGCCGCCGATGAACATTTTGCTAAATAGGAGAAAAGAGAAAAGAGTGTAAAACAAAACGTGGTCGAGATATTGAATAACAATAAGGAGCAAAGCTAGCACGATTAAAAATAATAATACAAAATAAAAACAATGATTGAAGTAGCAAAAGGAAAAATATCGGCCATGTTGGTAGCACGGGTCCACTTTCTGTGCTGTCAGGCCGTTATCCCAGCAATTAGGGCGCGCGTCGCTCAGCGCAGAAAGGAAAAGTTGCAATAAATTACGCCATCCTCTCTCTCGCAGCGTACGGCCAAAACACGACGAGAGAGCGGTCCTGGCAGCGCGGCAGTGCCCCGGTCCAGCGCGGCGCGCTGAGACCACAACAGTACTGCACGCTGCCTTTTGTCTCGGAGCTCCGATTGTCTCCCCATCAACTCCGGGGTCTCTTTAGTGGGACAGCAGTCGGGCTGGAGGGTAGGCGAGACACGGGGAGAACTTTACCAGGGGTCGTGGGGGGAGTCCGCGGACGATAGGCTGTTCTGGCTCCCTTCGGTCTCCATGCCGTACCTCTGTTCCCGACTGTGCGGTGTGAGAGAGCGGGGAGAGCGGAGTCAGGGGCGGGTGGCCAAGGGGGGTGGGGTGGCTGGGGGCGTCTCGGGGAGGCGGGACGAGAGCGCTTTACACACACAAAAGCGGAGACTCCACCTCTCTCTCCCTCTCTCTCTCTCTCACTCCGTCCTTCCTCGCCTCCCCTGCCCAACTCCGCCTATTTCATGTTGCCTCTCGTGCACAAGCAGCCTATTTCTCAGGATGCTCTCCCTCCTCTCTAGCGGCTCCTGCCTTCTAGGACACAAACGATTCATCGTTTCATAGCGCTACGCTGTTTATAAATCTGGCGGAGTTCAAACCACATCTCTAAAACAGCGGCTGGACCGCTCGACGACAACACCGCTGGCGTGACACTCACTGGGGTGTACACTAAAACCGAGACTGCGTGAGGACGATACAGGGTAGGGTATAGCTACAATGCAAGGTGAGCACAATTTATAAACAGAGGTACGCTTATGACTCGCGTATGCACGCTCAGAACACGGAATTAGCAGTACAAAGACCAGACACGTATCGGGACCAACGACAGATATGAATAGCGACGTGAAGCTGAAGCACTTAAGCTCAAATTCGGAGTGTTGCGGGTCTCGCTGGTCAGTTAGGCCGCGGAACGGTTCTGTAGCTCCGCAGGCGCATCGCGCTGCCACACCCCCACGTTTTTCATGCTTCTCATTATCCTTTCGGTACATTTGAACCCCCCCCCCAGCATCTGGAAGCGACGCTGCTCACCGAAGAGCGAATGCGGAGTCCAGAGAGCATACGTGCTGGACACTAATTAAAACTCAAGCGAACTTGTACTGAGACACTCAGTCCTGGTTATTTTTTGTTGAAGATGTGTCTGTAATACCAGATTCTTGTTACTGGAGATGTGTCAGTAGACTTTTCAATTTTATGCCATTAGTCCCACATTCTTGTTATTTTGTCAGTAGTCCCAGGTGTCAAGGAACATGGAACAGTCCCAAGGAATATGACGGTTTTGGTCATGTGATCACATGTGAATATTTTATAGCTACATTTAAGAATCTGAGAGGATTGACCATTTTGAGGCAGGTGCTTCATGCTCCAGGGCGTGAGGTTCGAGCTGTGGTTCTCTGCTTCAGGACGGTTCTGGAACTGCACTAGTGACCAGAAGGTTGCTGGTTGTAATCTGAGGGAAATGGCTGCTGTTTGTGAATGAGATATTCCACTCTAATTTCCTTTGTAATTATATTCTGCTATTTAAGTTTATGGCTAAGCAAATGATAATAAATATTAACGATATGGTGTTTTTTGTCACAAAGTCCTTCAATCTCTTTCATAAAAGAGCTGTCTATTTTATAAGGTCTCTGCAATTCAAGTTGGTTTTGTTCACATGACGATGACGAAGGTGGCTGCTCAAACTGAGTTTCAGCTTGGACTGCTTTACTTTCTGTGTCTGACTCACTCTGACTCTCTGACTCTGGACTCTGAATCTCTCCTGCCTCCTGAATTGCTTTCTCGGTATGGTCAGGCAAAACTGGCTATATGGGTTACAAGAGGGAGCATACTTTGGGGTTGCAGGTCCACAGATGCACGGATGGTTTTTAGGGGATATGTCTCAACATGCCTTAGGGTGGGGTTTAGGAGGGGTTGTGTGGCAGATTATTAAGGGATGGAGATGTGTTTGGGTTGAATGCTGTTTGTTGGTTTGAAAGGTTTTATTTGTGTATATGGGTGGCAATGTAACATAATGGTTAGGGATCTGGGTTTGTAACGCAAAGGTTGTAGATTCGATCCCTAGGTGGGGCACTACTGTTGTACCCTTGAGCAAGGTACTTAACCTAAATAGCTTCAGTAAAATATCCAGCTGCATAAATAGATTATATAAAGAAATGTAAACTAAGTTGCTCTGGATAAGAGTGTCTACTAAATTTCTGTTTTTCTTTCCTTTTTAAATTGTAATGTTTAGAGTTTGAGTGGGGGGGTGGGCTGCGGAGGTTAGGATGGAATATTGTTTCTGTTTTATGTAATGGTGGAAAGCTTTTGGTGTGTTCCAATAAAGGAACATCAAAAGTAAAAAAGGTCTATCTCTTTTGCTTTCTCTCATTCTCTCACATTCTCTTCCTCTCAATTTATTTCAGGAATAATATTGTCAAACCAAACAATATCTATTAATTTTATATAGCTATAGAATGTAAATAAAAAATCTTAATGTAACTGCCAAAAGAAAGAACACCAACATGGTGTTTTAATATGGCGTTGGACCACCACGAGCTGCCAGTGCAGCTTAAATGCACCATAGCATAGATTCCACAAGTGTTTGGAACTCTATTGGAGGGATACAACACCATTTTCCACAATAAATTCCATCATTCGTTGTTTTGTTAATGATGGTGGAAAACACTGTCTCAGGCCACTCGAGAATCTCCCATAAGTGTTCAATTGGGTTGAGTTCTAGTGACTGAGATCACGGCCATGCCATATGGTTTACATCATTTTCATGCTCGTAAAACCATTCAGTGACCACTCCTGCCCTGTGGATGGGGGCATTGCCATTCTGGAAGAGACCACTCCCATCAGGCTAGAAATGCTTAACCATAGGATGAAGGTGATCACTCAAAATGGCGTTGTAATTATTGGTGTTCACCTGGCATTTAAAGGGGTTGAGTGGACCTAAACCATGCCAGGAAAATGCAGGCCACACCATAACAGAGCCACCAGAACCTTTCATGTGGGAAATAAGCACTTGGGCCTATAGGTTTCTTTTGGCATGCACTTGTTCACTTGTTGAGAACAGGTTGAAGGAAGACTCGTCTGACCATATGACTCTTTTCCACTGCTCAGTTGATTACTGTATTCTTTGCACCACTTGCATACTCGCAAACATGCCATTTTATGTGTAGTAAGGAGTTTATGCACTGCATGAACTTGAAACTGCTCATGCCCTAGATTGATATTTGCAGAAAACTCATTCAGAGTTGCTTGTCTGTTTTGCATTGCATCTTGAACCAATGTACGGACATCACATTTGAGGAGTATGTGCTTCCGACCACAGTTGCCCCTAGTTTATGTCTTTCCCTCAAACTTCCATGCAAAATTACCTTAGCCACTGTTCCTCATGAAACATCAGCAAGTTGAGCAGTCTTCATCACTGAAGCTCCTGCCAAACATGCCCCAATAAGCACCCCTCTTTCAAAGTCCCTGAGATCTCTTTTATTAGCCATGGTAGCTAAGGTAATGGGCAACTGTGCCTGCCCAGCATTTTCATATATCATCCTATGCATTATGGGATGTTAATTCCTTAATTAAGGAGCCACACTTGTGTGGAAGCACCTGCTTTCAATCTACTTCATATCCTTCATTACTCAAGTGTTTCCTTTATTTAGGCAGTTACTTGTATATTGTTTAACATACAAACATACAGTACATACATACATTTTATGGGTGGACAATGGGTGACTTATAATATTGTAATATGAAAAAATACAGGTAAGTAAAACTGATAACTAGTCAGTTAAGTGGAAGATTTTTTCACCACAATTAGTGAAGTCTGTTGATAAGGTTAAAACACACATTTGCCATTGTGTGTGATGCACTGTATGAGACCATAGTACTCTGAGTTGAATTTCAGGTGAGGGAAAACAGAACAAGTTATACGATGTAACACAGTAGTGTTGCTCCAAATACATCAGGTGGAACTAACTAAAATCTGCGGTGCTAGGCCCCAAAAGGAATGAAGTAGACTTCAATTGATAATAAAGTGTGAAACAAGGCTTTTGTCTGTCCAAGTCACTACCTTTTGGAGTGCTGCATCTTCCCCATTTCTTTCACTTGCAAGATGTGGAAGAAATCTGGTGTAGGTGTCAGTAGTAATAGAGTAGGTGTCAGTAGCTGTACTGTAGGTGTAAATAGCAATAGCATAGGTGTATAGATAGCAGTAGTGTAGGTGTAAATAGCAATAGTGTAGGTGTCAGTAGCTGTAGATTAGGTGTAAATAGTAGTTGTATATGTGTGTGAATAGCAATAGTGTAGGTGTCAGTAGCTGTAGATTAGGTGTAAATAGTAGTTGTATATGTGTGTGAATAGCAATAGTGTAGGTGTCAGATTAGTAAATAGTAGATTAGGTGGTGAATAAATAGTAGTTAGCTGTAGATTGTGTGAATAGCAATAGTGTAGGTGTCAGTAGAAGTAGTATAGGTGTCAGTAGCTGTAGAGTAGGAGTGAGTAGCAGCAGAGTCAGAAGCAGTACACCTGTTGTTGCTGGTACTGGTGTGTGTGAGAGAGAGTGTAGCAGCAAGCTGCAGGAGTGCACACGGCTTAGAGCCAAGCTGGCCCAAGACTATCCCCACCCCCACCCCACCCCATCATGTGACCCACTAACCATCTAAGTGGCAGATTACCAGCTTTTCATAAGAGCTCCCTAACACCATACACACTGTTACTTCAGCTGCAGCTGCTGAACGCTACGTTTAACCTACGAACGGACCACAGTGTTCAAACACAAAGAGAGGGTGGCCAAGAACCGCTTTTATTTACCACCAATTTCCTGTACTGTTGTGTTTCACAAACTGCTCTCTCACTAAAACAAAAAGAAGCCAATGCATCTAATCTTCTCTGGAAATGTCAGAAAATATCAATCATAATATGAATAATTTTAAATACAATATATATGGGAGGCAGGGCTTGTGATGTAAATATGGAATGGGAGGCAGGGCCTGTAATGAGGGCTTATATATGGGAGACACATGTACCTGTGGTTCTCTGTGGCTCAGTTGGTAGAGCACAGCGTTGGCAACGCTTAGGTTGTGGGTTCAATCCCCACTGGGGCCACATATACTGAAAATGTATGCATTCACTACTGTAAGTCACTTTGGATAAAAGCGTCTGCTAAATGGCATATATATATATATACCTATAGATGTACAACATATACAGCCCTGCCTCCCATATATAAGCCCTCATCACAGGCCCTGCCTCCCATTCCATATTTACTTATAACAGAAATGTTACAGATCCAGTGCTTTTGGAGGTCATGCTCAAGGTCATTATGGGTGAATCTCCTCAAGCTAAAGCATGAATCTTAAAAATAAGGCCTGAATTTTTAGCTTGAAAGTTTCAGGTTTTAGCTTGATTGGAGGTCAGAGTACACTGTACTCATTGAAGCAGAGTTCCACTCTATGGCCAAAACAGGACCTGATAACTGTCATCATACTGCTGTCAAATTTACGTGTGTGCATGTGTGTGTATGTGTGTGTTGGAGCCATTTGTTCTTTGAATAGAATATTTGTGTTTAGTAATTTATTTTGTAAATATGACATGTTATTGACTTTATTCACATTGCTTATACATAATCATGTTTATTTTGTCTTTATGTTATTTATATATTGATTATTGGAACCACAACTCCCCCTAGACAATGTAATTTGGTACTGCACTCGGCAGACACATAGGTAAACAGGAAGTTACCTGTGAGAGGAAGTAAAATGTAGGGTTAAGAAACTGGGTGGATATAAAAATTTTCATCCATCACACTACACAGGATAGCACAATCAAATACTTTGGAACCTTTGCATGTTTTGGTTGCACTTTTTGTTGAAAGCTCAAATATATACTTTTAGTATTTTCATTTCACTTTTAGTATTTCACTATTGAGTTTCATTCATCAAGTCTTATTTTCATTTTTGGATGCGTTGAAAATCTTCACAATCTTCAAATTTGTACTTGGTCTGCGGCTTATGGTAATAGTGTTTGAAAGCCGACATTACATGTGTGTGTGTGCATGTGTGTGCATGTGAGCCATGGGGAGTGCGCAGGCAGTGGGATGGTGTGGGGGTGAGGGAGCTGGAGTGTATGGGTTGGTGTGGGGACAGTATGTAGGACAGGGCTATTCTATTCTGGCAGGAATTATGGGCGTGCCCAATTTCTGCATGCTTGATCAATGGGGTTGAATAGAGAGAGAGAGAGAGAGAGAGAGGGGGGAGGGGAAGGAGTGAGACTGAGTGGAGTAGTAAAGAGAGAAGTGGCTCAGTAAAAACTGGGAGAGAAAGTGGGAGAGAGAAAGAGCGGATGTACTATATAAAGTGTGTTCTCATACTGTATGTAGCTTTAGCTCCCTGAATACCAGCTCTTTGTCAGCACTTCCATACCATCTTCAGTTAGACGGGTATAAACAAATGAGAGAGAAGGAAGGAAGAGGGAATCAATTAGTGTGTGTGTGTATGCATTTTAATACCCACATATATGCACATTCAGTCAGCATGTGGGTGTGTTTTTATACATGCGTGCATGTATGTGGCTAATTTACGAATACAAACACACGCACGCACACACACACTCAGGCATCAGTTTGTTCATTCAGGCTTCAGCCATTGTTCACCTCTGACCTTTGATCCCAAGGCCCTGGGACCTTCTCTGAGAGACGGAGGGTGTCTGGGGGGGAGAGTCACACAAACGGACGTGCCGGGGTCACACGGCCTACAAACAGAGAACAGAGACCCTTTTCTCCTTTTACACATTCCACACAACATCCTTCCATAAGTTAAGGCAGCATTATTGTATGGGAGAAAAATTTGAATGCGCTTTATTTTTAAAACACACTGGTGTAATATTTGACCCAAGTCTATACAACAGTGTGCTGTAGCAGTGAAAAAGGCCAACAGAATGGTGGGATAGTATCGAGTATAAACCAAAGGTTGTTATATATTGCCTTTGTCAGACCTCATACAGTACTGTGTGCAGTTCTAGGCACCACGCTACAAGATAGATATTGAATCTCTTTAAAAAGTAAGGAGGGCAACTAAATTAGTTCCTGGTATGAAAGGTAAAGTTATGAGGAAAGAAGAAAAGAGTTAAGACAATCAAATCCTTAGTCTCCTTTTGCTAAGCTTGAAAAGACTAAGGTGTTTTAATTTATCAAACTATTTGTATAGCACATTTCATACATAAAATGCAATTCAAAGTGCTGAACATAAGCAGAATTAAAAACCCAAAAAAACCCATACAAACACAATAAATAAAACAAAAAGGGTAGCCGGAACAGAGGTAAAACTAATTCACAAAATTAAGAGATGAAATACTGTAAATACAAGTAAAGTATAAATAAAATACAATAAATAGTGAAAGCAAAAGTAAAAAATCCATAAGGGATTAGCAAAGTGAACTACCTGCCCTAAACTGAATAGATTTTTCAGTTTGAGTTACTAGCTACTAGCTGAACAAAATGGGTGCAGGTGGAAATTGGTTAAAAGGTCAATTCCATACTCATATCAGAAAGTATTTTTTATTTATTTATTTTTATACACAGAGTTGTAAATGCTTGGAATAGCTTGCC
This sequence comes from Aldrovandia affinis, assembly GCA_029706075.1. Classification (NCBI taxonomy): domain Eukaryota; kingdom Metazoa; phylum Chordata; class Actinopteri; order Notacanthiformes; family Halosauridae; genus Aldrovandia; species Aldrovandia affinis. The sequence goes on from JAINUG010000115.1 coordinate 3,121,961, forward strand.
AGGTCATATAGGAGGCAGAAACACTTGGGGTGTTAAAATCTAGTCTTGACAGCGCAGTGCTGAATACTCTCTACACTACGTAAATGATGAGCCTAGATAGGCTGAATGGCCTGTTTTCGTTATCAAACATTCTCATGTTTGTATGGTATAAAATTAGAACGGAAAACAGAGTGAGCTGGTAAAAGACCCAGTAGCCACTTCTTGCAGCCCCGCCTCTTCTCTGCCCTTCCTCACTCGGTCAGAATGGCAGAACCTCTATCCATCTATCCAAGACTGAAAACTCACCTTTTCTAACTTTACCTCAATTAAAATAAAATAAAAAAACCTTTCTCTCCAACTTTGTATTATAGATTTTGTGGCACAGACTTTGGCGATGACAATGATTGGACTGTAGTTTATGAACCAATAGCTTTAGCGATAGCAACAATCTAGCAATGTTAATGCACTCTTGTCACTTTGGATAAAAGTGTCTGCCAAATAACTAAATTGGAAATTGGAAGGCAAAGAGGAGATAAAAAGGGAGACAGAGATATATATAGAGAGATCCTTTCTCTCCTTTGCATCTCAGATGCTGAAAGATATGACCCAATCAGTGATATAACAACACAGACCAGACATGCTGAGAAACACTTCCCTCCCTGCATCCCTCCCTGCATCTTTTTTTATTTTTTTATTTATAGTTTAATTTTTTTACCTGTTTTTCTCCCAATTTGGTTGCCAATTATATCCTCCATTTATCTCAATTCACCCTCCCCCACGAGTCCGCCGCCTGTCCCCCGGGTAACAAGCTAATTTTCCGGGCCAACAGATCCGCCTCCTCCGAGATGGAGCCCGACCACAGACGCCCTTCCGCTCCTTGACGAACTTGTGCCGGCTCACCCTCCCCGCTCCCCTGGGGTGGACAGCCAAATGCTGCCCCCAACCGCGGCTAACAGCCAGGCTGGTCTGGCAGAGACGGGTTTCGAACCGCGACCCTGATAGGCAGCCACACTCATATGTGGTCAGCCAAGATATGATGCATTGGACCACTACGCTATCCGCCTCCCCCCTGTATCTTTTCTAATCCTTTTTCCACTTTCAGCCTCCTCCTCTCCTCCACGGCCCATCAGCACAATTCCTGCACTCTATAAATACCCCTCCTGGGTCCCTGCCAACAGGGGGGACATTGGGGTTGACGTAGCTGAGACGAGGATGCCAATGACACGTCTGACAGGAAGCAAATGTTCAAGGCACTTCGATTCAACCGAAGGAAGGACAAACAGAATATGAAATCTGATTGGTCTGTGCCCTTGAATCTGCAGGTGCCAGACATTCTGAACGTGTTCCATGTCACTCAGCCTTCACAGCAGAGAATTTCAGCACAGCACAGTCCATAAAGGATCTCACCACGAGCGCAAGCTGGGTCAAATAGACTGGCTCAGTCAGTAAAGGATCTTGCCACGAGGAGTCTGGGCCTATATTTTGCTGTATGAGAAATTCTGTCCATTGCCACTAGTAGGTTTCTGTATTTTGTCATTCTTATGAATAATATATACAGCACTTGAAAAAGTAAATGTATTATTATTATTATTTATTTAGTAGTAGTAGTAATTTTAGTTTAAATATTTTTTATCTGTGCAATATATAGATATTTTTTCTGAAGGGTGCATGGCACTGACTGCCATCTGTTGGAGAAAGCAGGTACTGCAGACATGTAAATATATCCCATGATTATATCTGGTTAAGACTGGCTGGACAAAAGGTTTAGTTACACAGAAAAGTTTTTACCTCCGATTAATTCAGTGAGTGCAGTTCTGCTCAGCAGAGAGACAGGGAGACATGCGGAGACATGATTAGACGGAGACAAGATGAGACAGGGAGACATGACCGAGAGACATATGTCATGAGAAGGTCCGAGGTCAGATATATTCACAATACATGACAGCACTGAACGAGAAGTCTGAAGAGAGGAGGGGTAGAGAGATGGAGAGATAGAAAAAGAGATTGAGAAATGGAGAGAGGGAGAGAGGGAAAGAGGGAGAGAAAGAGAAAGTCCAGAGGGAGCGTGGGAGAATGAGCTGAAAGAAAGGGTTGGGGGGAGTCACGGCTCTTTTGTTGGTCTTTGTGAAGCCAGATTGTCTTCCTCTCTGGTAAAGTGGTAACCTGACTCTCCTCTAAAGGGAAAGAGAGTAGATAGAGAGGGAAGGCTGTAGTTTGAGACCAACACTATTCAATATCTACATCAATGGGATGAAAACAATGTTTCAACAATCCACAGCCCCTGGTCTTACTCTATCATAAAGAGGTCAAATGTCTGCTCTATGCAGATGGTTTGGTCACCCACAGAAAGGGGCTACAACAGGACCTGGCTCTATTGCAGCAATACTGCCAGACCTGGGCCCTGGAAGGAACTATGCTGACTAAAACCATGATAACCCAAAAAGATCCAGATCTCAAATACAATTTCACATTTCACAATGTCAAAAAATTGGACACACTAAACATACTGCATTTTTGAAAATCAGTACAAATGGAAAATTCAAACTGGCTGTAGATGAACGGAGAGCAAGTGGGCTGGGCATTTTACACAAAGAAAATGTTGAAATATTTTATCAATTTGGCTAAAATCTTTGGATCAGTTATTAAACAAATTCACTATATGGTGATGAAGTGTGGGGTCCACTTATAGAGCAGGAATTTGCTAAATAGGACAAACGGAGAAACCCACCCTGAAACATCCTCCAAGTGTGAAGGAATCTCTCAAACAATTCATGCAGAGCAGAATGAAGCCAACATCCATATTAGCCAAAATTCATAAAAGGGAAATACAGTTCTGGAAAAATTTAAAACTCCCATCACCAGTCCCTGTTACTTCCTGTTCTGTACCCATAATACTCTTGGTTTCGCTGCTCCGTAAGTCGGTCTGGATAAGATTAACCGATTAATAATAATGTAATAATCTGCAGGGTCCAACCACTGATTTAATGTGTTCATTTTGCAGACTTCCACCTGGTAATAAATAATATTTAACCTTCTCCAAAAAAGCTCAAAACATCAAAAATGAATGAGAGCCTTCAGATACAGCTTGTTGATTCAGCGGTATATAAATATACATTTGATAGTGAATGATAAATGAATGGAGTGACAGCTGAAAGAAAAGCTTAGGGATCATTAGGAGGAAAAATGTTTGGTAGTTTATGTCCTTCCTTTGAGCGCCACGTTGTGGTCATATCATGAACTGCAGCCTTTTACATTTTAGGCATCTAGCAGCCGCTCTTTTCCAGAGCAAAAAAATGTGTAAAATGCCAAAAGGGGTGAATACTTTCTATACCCACTCGGTGGTAGTGGAGTCTGAAAAGATGGGTTTTCAGAAGATGGCCAGCGACTCTGCAGTCCTGACCGTGTGTGGAAGGTCATTCCACCACCGCGAGGACCAGTTGCCGGGTGCCCAAATGAACGGGACAGCCAGACGGGACAGGTAAGAGGGAGCAGTATCCCTTCCTGTCTGCTATGTCAGCACTTGTGATGGATTCGAATATAAATATACTTTAACTCTGAGTGAGTGTGTCATTGAGAGCGCTTATTCAATTCAATTCCAAAACAATCACAATGAATATTTTTTACATTTGTAAATATACACTTCTCACTTATCGGTTTCCTAGGTGTGGAATTACAAAAACTGAAGCCTAATCCAAATTGGACCCGAGGCGTCACAACATAAATTCAAGTCCTTAGGCCGGAGTAAAACAAAAACCAACCAAGCAAATGTTCAATCAGAATGAAAAAAAATCTAATACTAGGGAGATAAACTACTACTTGTGTAAGGAATGTAGTTAGAAACAGGAAAGTAATTTTTTTTGCGAACAATTATTATTATCATCATGCATTAATGCACATCTTGTAAGTCGCTCTAGATAAGAGCGTCTGCTAAATGTAAGTGTAAGACAAAAGCCGCTATTGGGGAAAGAACTAGAGAGAGAGAGAGAGAGAGAGAGAGAGAGAGAGAGAGAGAGAGAGAGAGAGAGAGAGAGAATGACACCTCCCGATAGAATCGCTGGGACTGTCCATAGCTCAATTCAGTCATTGGGGCGATGTTTGTTGGAGATTTGTGGCTTTTATGCAAAAAGCATTCCCATACAAACGGCTAACGTATGGAGACGAGGATCGGAGTAGCGCGATCAGCTCGCTACTGAGTCCAAGCCGTGGTTCAGCGCGCCAAGTAGCCTATTAAAAACTGTGAAAGAGCTGATCTTTATACAAATAAATAAATGAATTAATTAAACTTTTTTTTAAACTACCATGCCACAGTGAATTTGGCTTGCACACACATTTATAAGCTTCCAACTCCCAGACAAGGCCGAAATATATACTTGATTCATCTACTAATCACCGGAGAACACCGCACCTATTACTAATCGCCGGAGAACAGCGCACCTATTACTAATCACCGGAGAAGAGCGCGCACCTGTTACTAATCACCGGAGAAGAGCCTCTCTCTCTCTGTTTTTAACCTCAGACGGTCTCTGTGCCAAGAAACAGTGGAAACACGGAGCTTCTGATACACTGATGGACACAGATACACCTGTACACAACGTGCCCCCCTTACAAATATACAGCATATCCAATAACCCCCATATAGGCTACATACAGTATATTTAAAAGGGGTGTATCCGAACCAGAATACCATATTCAGAAATGCACATGTGTTGTATACAGATTTTTTTCAAATCTCATTTAATCTATACGACGTTTGTACACGCTCCCAGGAACGTCCAAACCGATAAGTATGACAGTGTGCCTCCAACAACGAACTAAAAAGACGAAACTACGCCATTTTGCGTAAAGGCTGAAAAGTGTCATTACAACCATTCAAAATGAAAGGGAATTAAATCAGCTGTACACCGTTCAAGTGCTTAAACATATTTTAAATACATATAGTTATGTAAATTCGGGATACAACAAATAATTAATTAAATACAGTTTTTTATATCCGAATACAGATACAGGCACAGATAATTTTGTTGGTTGAACAGATACAGATACATATAATGACGTCTCTGCACTCCCCTAATATTCAACACCCCCCATATAAATGTACAGTATATTCAATACCATGCATATATGCATCCGTGCCCCCAGCCCCTATTTTGTCAACATTCCAAGAGCTGGGCCTGCATCAAGCCAGTGTAAATTGGGAATGAGGTGCAGTGTGGTTGAGTAGTGGTTGGGTTACGGTCAGGACATGGTCGGGAAGCAGTCGGGCACTGTTTCTCTCAATTCAACATGTCATATCCAGAACAGCAGTCAAGCAAGACACCCAAACTGGTAAGCCAATGAGAGAGCTAGGATGTGAACTTCCATAGTTCACAGAAATTTCTACCAATGTAGCTGAGGTGGTGATCAGCTAGCTGGCTAATATAGCTTGCTAGAAGATCGCTAACTTGCTGGCTGGTTGTTCTACTCACAATGCAGTGACAGCCGGCTATCACTGTAAAAATGGGGGAAATCATTTAAAGGGAATCATTTACATTTGCTTTCAAGTAGACACACACAGGCACACACAAACATGTACACACACTCACACACACACCACACATACACACTTACACACAAACATGCAAAAAAACACAGATACACAATGCAGGTATTGAATCACTTTATTCACATGTTTTCAGGTAAGAACAGTGTTTTCTTGTCTGCTGGCATGCATAAAAACACACAAAATTTAAGACAAACAGGAACTCACGCAAAAAATAGACTCTGATTCAGGTACATAAAACGCACAACAGAGCAGTTAAGAAATTCACTCCTTCACTTTCACATATAAAATCATTTCTTTTAAGCCTTTGTTTAGAGCATTGGACTCAACTCTCAGATCCCTGGGTATAACAACCCAAATAGAAGACTAATGTTTTACCTTTGAGCAAGGCATCACACTTAAGGTGTCTTACCTAAATTTACCTACTGTAGGAATCAAACCCTAAAAAACATTAAATATCAAATATACATAATGTGGAATAGGACATCTGCTAACAAATAAATAACATAACAATACAATAACAACAGTGTAACAATGTAATTATAATGTAATAATAATATAATTGTAACATAGTGCATCATTGTCACAGGCTTTTGTAATTTTGTCCATGATACTATGATTTTTAGCTGCTGCAGGTAGGAGAAATGTAAACCAGATTTAGGGTCCCTCTGTACATGAGATTGAGTATTATTTGGATAATAACCTTTAGCTGAGGCAGAGGCTTTTGAGTTGTAGTGAGTCATTACTGTGCCTCTGCTAACTCATGCACGTCCAGACACACAGCATGCCATCTCTCTGCTCGCCGTGGGCAGACACACGCACACACACAGCACATAAGGTGTGTATTTCCATAATATGGAAATAGACACATAATGGCAGGGTACACAGAAACACAGAATTCTCAGAAATGATATTGCCATTAAAGGAAGGGAGGGGCCACCTAGGGAAGATACACACACACGGGGGGGGTAGTCTGGCAGTGCAGTTGCCATGAAGACTGAGTCAAACAGGAGCAGGGTGCGGAAGGGAAGTTGAGGCCTGTGAGGATAGGGGGATCGGAGGCTCACAGGGTTGAATCCTGGGCAGGGCTGCGATGTGACCCCCTGGAGTAAAAACCCCCCAAGGGCAAAACCACCAGGGGCAAAAATAGACTTTAAAGGCAGTGTGAGGTGGCATGGGGGGAGGGGGAGGTAAACAAGTCTGGTGGTCTGTTTGGGGACAGACAATATTGTGGCTGTGGTATTCTTCAGGTTAGAGGTCAGCAGTTAGAGTTTAATGTCTAGCATAGTTTAGGAAAGCAGGTTCAGTGCACAGCTCTCTCCTTCTCTTTCGTTCTCTCTCCTTCTCTTGCCATGAAAGGGGCAGGGTCAACAGCTCTGGTCCAATGAAAATCCTGATATACAGCACAGACTCCACTTTCTCCACTTTCAGCGTGACATCATTCGGACAAACTCTGACAAAGAGAAAAACAATGAGGAGAAATAAGAACCCAAACTAAGAGTCTCTTTCCCTTGCCCTCTCTCAGTGTCACTGTCGAGCACAGTGCTGTAGTCTCTGCGTATCTTTGTAGGGTACAGTGCTGTAGTTTGTAGGGGACAGTGCTGTAGTGTGTAGGGCAGTGCTGTAGTCTCTCAGTATCTCTGTAGGGCACAGTACTGTAGTGTGTAGGGCAGTGCTGTAGTCTCTCAGTATCTCTGTAGGGCACAGTACTGTAGTGTGTAGGGCAGTGGTGTAGTCTCTCGGTATCTCTGTAGGGCTCAGTACTGTAGTGTGTAGGGCAGTGCTGTAGTCTCTCAGTATCTCTGTAGGGCACAGTACTGTAGTGTGTAGGGCAGTGGTGTAGTCTCTCAGTATCTCTGTAGGGCACAGTACTGTAGTGTGTAGGGCAGTGCTGTAGTCTCTCAGTATCTCAGTGCTGTAGGGCAGTGCTGTAGTCTCTCAGTATCTCTGTAGGGCACAGTACTGTAGTGTGTAGGGCAGTGCTGTAGTCTCTCAGTATCTCTGTAGGGCACAGTGCTGTAGTGTGTAGGGCAGTGCTGTAGTCTCTCAGTATCTCTGTAGCATACAGTGCTGTAGTGTGTAGGGCACAGTGCTGTAGTATGTAGCGTAAAGTGATGTAGTGTGTAGGGCACAGTGCTGTAGTGTGTAGGGGACAATGCTGTAGTGTGTAGGGTCCAGTGTTGTAGTCTATGCAGTGATATAATACTTTGGCAGGGCGGTAACGTGGCAGTTGCTCCTGCAGGTACGCTCCTGTGCCCACAGCACTTAGCTGGAGCATCAAAGAGCCTCACATGACCCACGCACCAGAGGTTCTTTAATAACATACAGCAAAAACAGTATCTACCTATTACGCCATATGCCTATTACAATCCCATACTGTACATCTCAACCAGTAACAGCATGTGCAGTACATTTCTATAAAAAATACCACACAGGTTTACACACAGTACACCTGTGTGGTATTTTTGATAGAAATGTACTGCACATGCTGTTACTGGTTGAGATCTTCCCTCTGATATTATCACCCTGAACCCTGATGGGCAAAATTCCATCATATTTCTCTGTCTCATCCTTTGATTTCTGAAGGAGGAGGAGGAGGATGAGGTGCTTTTCCATATGGAGGAGACTCACCTTCAAAGTCCACATGGCCGTCACCGTTCAGATCGATGTCCCTCAGAATGTCCTCCAGGTCTCTATGACCCACCTGCAGCATAATAGACAGATGCACAGACATGTTTCACCTAACACACATACACACACATATACTCTCGCTCTGTCTCTCTCTCTCACGCAAACACACACACACACAAACACACTCATTCACTCATAGTCCCTCTCTCACACACACACATGGACTCACACACTCTCTCACTCATTCACACACACACTTACGACACACACATACACACACATGCTCTCCCTCCCTCTCTCTCTCTCTCTCACACACACACAAACACACACACATTCACTCACTCACTCTCTCACACACTCACATTCACTCTCTCACAGAGAGAAGCACACAGTCACTCTCTCTCTCACACACACACACACACATACACACACATGCTTTGTCTCTCTCTCTCTCACACACACACACACACACACACACACACACACACACACACACACACACACACACACACACACACACACACACACACACACACAGCCTCACCTGCTGTCCTAATAACTTCTTCATGGCTTCTCTAAGTTCAGCGGTGCTGATCTCCCCATCTCCATTTGTGTCAAACTGAGAGAGCGAGGGAGGCGAGAGGGAGGAGGGGGGAGAGAACAGGTGTGATGTAAGAGAACTTTTGGTAAATCTGTACTCTTTGAAGTTGAAGGTGTTGGCTGAAACAATTATGGACAGTCAGTTTGATAGGAAGAAGATTAACCAGCATTGACAACAGCAGCATACAGCTGTGCCTCTTTGACACAGCCAACATCAGACAAACACTGAAAAAATAGGAAGAGAGGAAGACAGCAAATGGAAGGATGAAGAATCACCTCCCTCTTCCTCTGTCACCCCAAATCAACCTCTGCAGGAATGTGACTGAGCCTGACATTGCTTCTCTCCAGACCGACGTCAGTTACACTTACACAGGTGCACAGGTACACAGACTATTACTCCTCTTTATCTCTCTCCTTCCTTCTCTCTTTCTAACCTCGATCTCTCTCTCCCAATCCCCCTCTCTCTATATATATCTCTACCAGCTACGTATTGTCTCCTCTCCCAAAACATGCGCACACACACACGTCTCCTCAATGCAGAGATTTCCGTGCAACTACTAACCAGTTTAGGACGGTGTGTGATGTGTCATAAATAACTGCCAAGTAGAGAGTAGCCTACTTTGAAGTCTCGATAACTAGGTTTTATTAAAAATAGTAAAAATAGGACCAAATTTGCCTCACTCAGAATTTTCGATGACTTAGGAGCTATTTCCTACTCTGGGACACTTGATAACTACTGGCACTGGCTTCCTGCAATCATTTTGTGCTTCACAGATGAGACACAACACTCAAGCAGCTGTATCCCCATTATAGGCACCAGCAGAGTCGCGTAGTCTATTCTGTCTGTCGGAACAGGAGCATGGCAGAATTGCTGTAGTGTTAGCTTACACTGCAGGGGATTTCCATGACAGAGTAACATTATTGTTTTGACTAATAGCTAGCTAACATACCACAGGTAACATTAACAAAGAGTAGTTAGCAGTTCAAAAAATATAATGTTATACAATCTAATTTCACTATATATTCTTATTTAGCTAGCTACTTCTTGCTAGCTAGCTTGGTGCTGACAACATAAATATAGCTTGCTAATGTTTCCATAGGCACATAACATAGCTAGCAGGTAGGTAGCTACAAGGCAGCTAGCTGCAGGTTTTGTCACTGAATTCACAAAACATTTGAGCTAATGTTAAGTTAGCTAAATTTCTCTCTTGTTTAAGCATAGTGTCAGGTTAAAGCAATTAACCACAGCAGTGTATTCCAAATGTCCAGTTAGCCAGCATTAACTATGAAGCATGTTTCAGCTTTTCAACTGCATAGCTCACTATAGCTTAACATTAGTTAAACTAGAAAGGAAAGTTTAAAAATGTCTAACTTTAGTTGGCTTGCCTCCGGTGAATTTTAAATGGCAGTATGGACAGAGTTTTAAGTTTTTTTCATACTTTTAATATTATAATAATTCGTTTTAATACAATACTTGGTAAAGTATTGTAATTCAGACACTTATAATAGCCTTGTAGTAGTATGTTATAAATTACATCATCAGCTTAGATGGAGGGATGAAGGGATAGATGGATGGCAGAAAAAGGATGTAGTAGGTTGGAGTAGGATATATTTCTAGAATATAGAATATTTAGCTACATAAAATATTATAATTCAAAGTATTGTAATAGCCATGCAGTAGTAAGGCTTTAATGATATCATCAGCTGGATAAAGGGATGGATAGATGGATGGACAGAGAAACAGAGGAAGAACTGAGGTAGGCTTTTACATGCATTTTAAATATAAACAGATTTATAGTATTTGTTTTGGTAAAAGTATTGTATTTTGAGTTTTATAATAGCCATTCCAGTAGTAAGGTTTTAATGTCGTCATCAGCTTGATGGAGTGATGAAGGAAAGGATGGACAGATAGAGAGAGGAAGGACTGAAGTACCTTTTTGGTTATTCATATGTATATACAGTACCAGTCAAAAGTTTGAGTACACCTGCTGGAAACTAGGTTTATCTCATAATTAACAATGTTTTACACCATACAAGTTTCTTTAATACACATGACAAAAAACACATGTAACGATAAACAAAAGGAACATCAAAGCAATGTTCAATAAAATTTAATTTAAAATTGAATCTTGGATTCCTCAAAATAGCCACCCTTTGCTGTGTTAACAGCTTCACAAACACGGGCCATTCGGTTAATAAGTTTCAGCAGGAAATCACCCGATATGTCTTCCCAGCTCTCCTGCAGCATTTCCCAGAGGCACTTGTGGGTTGCTTTGCTTTGACTGTTCTGTCCAGCTCATCCCATACAAGTTCTATGGGATTGAGGTCTGGACACTGGGCAGGCCAGGTCCTTAGTTTGAGTTGTCCTTCACATTCCCCCTTCACCAGATAGTTCTTGCACAACTTCAAGGTGTGTTTTGGGTCGTTATCTTGCTCAAGAATGAAGGAGTGCCCACTTAGCCGTAGTCCAGATGGAAGATGTACTCAAACTTTTGACTGATACTGTATATTTACAAAATATAGCTTGATAACTTGTTATTCAGACTAAAGTTTTGCTCTATTTGCTTTACGTATTTTATAATACATATTGCCAAAGCTTGTATAGTTGCCATAACAATTATATTGTCATGACAGTTCTCAGATCATGTGCTGTTACCTAGCCTAATAGATTATGCAAGTTAGAAATACTGTCATTGTGTGGCTAAAAAAAGAGTAAAGGAAGATTGGCACTTTGCAATGAAAATGTATTTGCTTAACACATCTAGGGGCTTAGTAAATAATATACATTGTAGTTTATTATTGTGTACATTTTCCCCAGAGAATAAAGCATAAAAGTTGAATCGTTACAAGGTTAAGGTCTTTTGTTGAGCTAAAAATCTATTTGCAGCTTGCTAGCTAATAGCACCTAGCTAGCAGATATCTAGACAACCAGTATTTAAGGCTTTAAATACCAAACAACTTTCATGAAACTGGGAACAGGAGCCAAAAAGAAGCAGGACGTAAGACACAATTATTCAAACATTGAGTTTTAAAAAACCAACTATTCTATGATAGTTTAATTCAGATAGCTAACATAGTCAGGAGTTTTTCTCCCAATTTGGTTGCCAATTATACCCTCTATTTTATCTCAATTCACCCTCCCCCATGAGTCCGTCGCCTGTCCTCCAGGTAACAAGCCAATTTTTGGGGCCGCTAGATCCACCTCCTCTGAGATGGAACCCAACTACGGACGCCTTTCCTGCTCCTCGACATCGTACTGGCTCACCCTCCCCCTCCCCCTGGGGCAGACAGCCAAATACCGCCCCCGTTCGGGGCTAATGGCCAGGGCCGGTCTGGCAGAGATGGGTTTTGAACCACGTCCCTGATAGGCAGCCACACACGTATCAGACCAGCCAAGATGCGATGCGTTAGACCACTACAATATCCTCCGCCCCGAGTTCACCCATTTTGACATCAGCCAGCAGCAATTTGGTCATCGCTACTATGCTAGTTAGCAAGGAGCTAACAAGCTAATTGTTAAAATGACAAATATTTCAGAAAGTATTTATTAGAAATGTATACAAATCAAGAGCTGGATACACAAGCATAAACTGAAAGTATGTGTGAAGTCTGGTGGCTATATGTTAAACATTTTGGTTAAAATATATATTTTTTAAAAGGGGGGTAAAGGGGGGTTCCAGCCTTACGATTTCAGTAAGTTGGGCCTTCTAGCCAACTTAATTAGCCACATTAACAGTCAGTGAGTGGAATACTGAATGTGCACAGAACATGCTATAATTAGGTTATATTGTCAACAACAATAAGAATAACCTAATCTTTTATTAGACTTTCTCTGCCACTCTCTCCATGTATGAGATGTGTGGGATAGTTAGCTCTTCCCCTTCTGTAACACAATAACACAATTCTGTAATGCTGTAGGCGGCGGTGTAGCATAATGGTTAGGGAATTGGACTTGTAACTCAGAGGTTGCTAGTTCAATTCCTAGGTGGATTCCCGTTGTACCCTTGAACAAGGTACTTAACCTGAATTGCTTCAGTAAAATATCCAGCTGTATAAATGGATTGTATGTAAAGAAATGTAAAACTGTGTAAGTCGCTCTGGATAAGAGCATCTCCTAAAATGCCAAAAAATGTAAAAAAATGAAAAATTTAAAAACGTAGCATCCGCACAGGGTGTCATGAACATACAGTAATTACTGCAGTAATGTGAATTAAGGCACTGAAATGTGCTTGACTCTTTCCTTACCTCTTTAAAGGCGTCCCTGAGCTCCTTCACCCCGATCATGTCTGCCGTTTCCGCCAGAAGTTTGGGTCCCATCAGCTCCACAAAATCCTCAAAATCCACGTGCCCCCCAACTGTAGAGAGAAGAGGGGGCGGAATCACAGACTTTAGGGAGGACTTACTCAGGAAAATAATTTACCTACACTTTATAAACACCTGTACATATAAACAGTTTATCTGCGCACCTACACTTTATAAACACCTGTACATGTAAACACTGTTTCACACAGTGTCCCACAGGCACATGCACCTACACACATACAGAATGTGCCAAACACACATGCACACAGTCTCACACTCACACACACACACTCACGGTTCATGTTGATCTGCTGGCTCAGCTCAATCAGCTCCATCTCTGTGGGCATGTAGCCCATGGTCCTCATACAGTTCCCCAGGTCCTTACAGCCAATGAAGCCATCTTTATCCTTGTCAAACTCTTTAAAAGCCTCCTTCAGCTCTGCAGAGAGAAAGGGAGGGAGGGATGGGGAGGTTTTTTAATCTAACGTTTTTTTATTTCATTAGTAGTGTTCAGTGTGTTAAAAGGAAGTGTTCAATAAGGGTATCAATAATCAAAAAATTGATGATGACAATGATGGAGAGATTCTGGAACAAAGGTATCTGGTCATACAAAGCTTCACACACACAAACACGCACTCACACACACACACACACACACACACACACACACACACACACACACACACACACACATATGCACTCACACACACAGGGGCGTCGTAGCGGGGGAAAAGGGGAACTGACTACCTAGGGTCCCAAGTGGGGGAGGGCCCTTGAAAAGCCTGGAATGAAAAAAATATTCTAAGTAATTAGTGTCATTACTAAATTATATTGGCTGAATAAATAGGTTGAGAGACTGAACTTTGTATCCATAAAAATATTGGAGGCTCTCTGGGCCCCCTCCCCCCTCCCCTCTCAAAAGCGCAAATGGTTTAGTCCGCCCCCCTGCACTAAGTAGGTATGTTACAATTCCCGTGCGATCCTCCAGCAAAATGTGGCGTGCTAAGCTTTTCTATTTTATGTGCCTGTGTCCCTGTGCGAGCAATTACGTGAGACTATGGCTTGTAAATAGATCTACAAACACACCCCAAAATGCAGGCTTTTCAAGGGCTGTCGGGTTTTTTTTCACCATATGTCTGCGATATAACGTAGTTGAAAACTCGATCCTCCATCCTGTTTCTGAAATGTGATTAAACATTGCTCGGTTTGGTCATACGCTACACTTAAGAGTCAGACTCGTGTTTAGTGCTTTCAAAATGATATATCGCAAGTTCAGGACTAAATAAAAGGTATCCAGGACGTTCATTTAACATTTTATCTTGTTTCTGGTGAAATTTCATTTAAATCTGTCGATGCGAAATGCGATAATTTTGACCCGGAATGTGAGATATCTTTGCCCAAATGCTCACTGCCTGCAGTGGTTCATTTAACATTTTATCTTGTTTTTGCCGTGTCAATAATTTTGACCCGGAATGTGAGCGTGTGCCTGCAACATGTAGCTAATTATGTGATTAATTGATTATGTAATGTAATTTCAGATAATTCACATTTTTTAGAATGCTTCAATCTGTAATTGCTGAAAATGTCATGCAATTATCTTTATTTTTAAGAAAGTTATGGCCATGTATGTTATTGGATCACAGCTTTTGTTTCAAGCCCATTGAAAAGCAATATGCACATTTTCGAGTGTTAAAATGACCATAACTTCCTTAAAACTTAACATATGAGAGTGAATAAGGTATCAAATTAAATGTATTTTCATGCTCTATCTAGTGGGATAAGTTTCAGATTTTTCAAATTTTTGTAACATACCTACACTAAGATTTTGTCGCAAAACACGGCTAATCACGCTGACTGGTGCTGATGCTTGAGCCCGCAAGTTTCAGTCAATCATGTCTTTCCAGAAGAAAGTGAAGTCGGGGTATCAAAAAAGAAAAGAAAGAGAAAAAAGGCAAACTGAGGGAAAACAACTGCTCACTAATTTCTTTCAAAAGAAAGGTAAGCAACTTGCTAACACTGTTTAAGAGTGGTTTAAGCTAATATCAGTACGTTGTTTCGATTGAACTAGGGCTGTCAACGTTAACACGTTAACGCATGCGATTAATTTCAAATGGATTACGCGTTCTTTTAAAAAAAAAGATGAATCTCATTTCAGTTTCACTCTCGCTAATGGCTGAAAGCAATCGCAAATGCGGGCAAACATACTACTGGTGATGGTGAAATGCATTGAAACTTTGTTTTTGAAGACTCATTTGATCCAGTTCTATAACAAGACAAGCTAACGTAGCTAGCTACATTATGATAGTTAGCTAGCTAGCTGGTAAATTAAGCAATCTAGCCTGTAGCCTGTTTCATTGTAGCCTATATTATAAGCAATTTTTTTTTAATTATTTGTTTAAATGTGGTATAAGCAGTTCATTAGCGATCACCCTAATAACCACTACAGATTCATGTGTATAGTTGTTGATTCAATTATAAAAAAATTCTAAAGATGCCTGACAGTCATGGATCAAGGGGGGAAGGGGGCCCACAAGTCTGCATATGTATAGGGCCCAGAATTGTGTGCTACGCCCCTGCACACACATGCTCACACTCACAGATCGACACAGCCACACAAGCACTCACACACACACACACACACACACACACACAAGACTCACCATCCATCTCCTCTGGTCTTAGTTCTCTGTCCTGTGAAAATAAAACAGCACACAGTGACTGCTGTACCCTGCTGTACAAAAATATCACATTACTGCACTGTACAGAAATATCACATTACAAAAATATCACATTATTACAGAAACATCAGGGTATTTTAAGCGTAAAGTCATTCTAGAGCAGCCTCATCCACAGGAGTTTCACATGGATGATATAACCAGCCTGTGGGATCACTACATATGACCTGCCGGTGCATATCGCACGTGTGTGACATGTAGGCACATGTGGCTGAGATGTTTCTGCACTACCTGGATCTCATTTAGCTAAAACGCCCTGAAAGTCAGTGCATCTGTAGATGTGATTTTGACAGTAAAAATCTCCTGTCCTGGAGTTCTCTTTTTGATCAATTAAAAAATATATATACAGTATTTCTTAGAAACTGCATGCTCATGACACACAAACACACACACTGATAATTTATCACAAATGTACTCCAGTTTTTCACACTTGTACCCCAATCTATCACACGTGTACACACACACACTGATTTATCACAAATATTCCCTGATTTTCAGAAATGTACCCCAATCTATCACATCTGTACAAACAAACACACACTGATTTGTCACAAATGCTATTACATATGCACCCACAATGTGTCTCACAACAATACAAAGACCTTGATTTATTACATATGCACCCCCAATTTATCTCACAACAATACAAAGACCTTGAAGGTCCAAACACAGTTAATATTCAGTTACAGCTGCGCATACGACGCTGTTAATATCCAGTTACAGTTGTGCATACAACACTGTTAATGTCCAGTTACAGTTGTACATACAACAGTGTTAATATCCAATTACAGTTGTACATACAACACTGTTAATGTCCAATTACAGTTGTACATACAACACTATTAATATCCAGTTACAGTTGTGCATACAACACTGTTAATGTCCAATTACAGTTGTACATACAACACTGTTAATGTCCAGTTACAGTTGTACATACAACAGTGTTAATATCCAATTACAGTTGTACATACAACACTGTTAATGTCCAATTACAGTTGTACATGCAACAGTGTTAATATCCAATTACAGTTGTACATACAACACTGTTAATGTCCAGTTACAGTTCTGCATACAATGCTGTTAATGTCCAGTTACAGTTCTGCATACAACACTGTTAATAACCAGTTACAGCTGTACATGTCTTTAACCCACAGGAACATGCACAGCTGTCTGGCTGAATCTATATATGGTGTAAATATGAATCTATATGTAATGTAAATATGAATGTTTGGTGTAAATTTAAATTAAATTTGAATCTGTGGTGTAAATCTGAATTTGTGTGGTGTAAATATGAATCTACAGGTAACTGCCTAAATAAAGGAAACACTTGAGTAAATTAAAGATTCTGGCGGCAGTGTTATGGTGTGGGGTGCATTTTCCTGGAATGGGTTAAGTCCACTCAACCTTTTAGACGGCAGGGTAAACGCTCCAAAGGCCATAATTGGTTTAATTATTATTTAATTATTTAATTGGTGTCAATCAGTCAATTGATATGGAAGTCAATTGGCTGATTGGGTGTCTGGGTGAGAATGTGAGTTGAGTGATTGTGATTGGGTGATTGCCTCACGAGTCCCACCTGAGCCAGGCAGAAACTAAGCCTATTTAAGAGCAGGTGGGGCGAGTGGGGAATCAGTCAGTTTTGTCGTGATGTGTGTGCACTAAGAGTGTCCGCCTCTCTCCCTCGGTGTGATTATGGAGGAACGAGAGGGTGCCCTGGAAGAGGGTCCGCCTCTTGCCCTTGGTTTTAGTAAAAGAGAGCTCGCACTCGACAGTGGAGAGTGTTTCTGAGCAACAGCCCAAGAACTCACTGAAAGAGTGGAGTGTGTTGGGGCTGGTTGCCAGAACTCTCACTGTGGGGAGTGGCGAGTGTCTCTGGATGAATGGGTAAGAGAACTCGAACTGAAAAGTTTGAGTGTCTCTGTATGAATGGATGGGAAGCACTTGAAAGGTCACTGGATATGTGTGTGCCTGAGGAGGTTCCAGGGGAACTCCGGAGGAAGAGGCGCGGTGTCCCGTAAGTGTTATTTTAGTTTGTTGTTTTTATCCGAAAGCTTCGCGGTGAGTAGGGAGAAGATTTTGTATCTGTTTGTGTTGGTCTTTGTTATATGTTAACCTGCTACTCCCACTGTCTCTCTCCCATGTCTGGGGGGAGAGACAGAAAAACAAATAAATAAAATCCGGTCCGTAGACCGACAAACTCCACTCCGTGTCTCCTGGCTGCTCTGTTCCCATTCAGGGTTTGTCACGTGGCATGTGACAAACACTTATGGAAGATTCTGGTGCAGTGCCTGAGACAGCTGTTCCACCACCATCAGCAAAACACCAAATAATGGAATTTCTTGTGGAAGAATGATGTTACATCCCCCAATAGAGTTCCAGACACTTGTAGAATCTATGCAGGCGCATTTAAGCTGTTTTGATGGACAACACTATTAAGACACTTTGTTGATGTTTCCTTTATTTTGGCAGTTACCTGTACGTGTGGTATTATTTGAATCTATGTGTGGGATTAATATGAATCTATGTGTGGTGTAATATGGATCTAAGCGTGGTGTAAAATTAAATGTAGTTGTGGTGTAGATTTGACTCTGGTATGAATTTAAACCTAGTTGTGATGTAAATTTGATTAGGAAGTGCTATGGTGGGCGGTGGATAGCATAGCAGTCCAATTTTGTCTGGTCCAATGCGCTGCCTGTCATGGGACGCGGTTCATTGTTCAACCCGCGTCTCTACCAGACCGGCCCTGGTCGTCAGCCCCGATCAGGGGCGGCATTTGGCTGTCTGCCCCAGGGGGAGGTTCAGCACGTTGTGAAGCATGTAAGGAGTCTCCAGAACATGGGTGGGCGAATTCCGTTTCAAAGGAAGCAGAGTTCGCTGCCCTGGGAGAATTAGCTTGCCTCGTAGAGATGAGCAGCGGACTTGTGAGGGTAAATCGAAACAAATAGAGGGTGTAATTGGCTACCAAAGTTGGGGAAAACTGGAAAAATCTCAAACAAATAAAAAATGTTAAAAAGGAAGTGCTATGGTTGCTTGCTGTTTTAGAGAATGCTACAATATGATGGCAAGCAACATCCAGTAGTTATACAGCTACTAAAAGCAAACAACTGACCAGAGCTACTGACCAGAAAAGATGGGAAATGGCCACACAGCCCTGTGTAGTGTATAGTGTGTGTGAAGTGTGTAGTGTATTGTGTGTACATTGTATAGTGTATGTATATTGTGTGTGTGTAGTGTATGGTGTATAGTGTGGGTAGTGCATAGTGTATTGTGTGTGCGTGTGTATGTGTGTCAGGTGTGTGGTAGGTGTGGAACCAAGTGCAGGCGCGAGAGACCCAGAATGCGGAGATGCGTTTAAAATATTTATTATCCTTAAACGCTGGCAGGAAACTAAAGCAAAACAGTGTCTGCGAAGACACGTAATAGTACTAACAAAACAAACCAAAATAACAAACAAAACTAGCTAAACAGTAAATCCAAAATGTTTTCCAAAGCACAGAATAAACTAAACACAGGAACTCTAGGAAACAAACAAGAATGGACTTAGCAAAGCGGCAAGAACACAAAACAAAAGCAGGTAATAAGAAGCAATTGTAAATTAAAATTTTGCAATATTTAATTACGGTTAAATATCCTCCCGGTAAGTATTCACAGCTGCCAGTCATGACCTTGATTGGCTTTGTGCATTCTTGGTGTGTCTTTTACTTTTCCTGATTGGGGCTTGGGGAAAATGCCTGTTTGCTGGTCGAGTCGTGACAGTATGTGTGTGTGCAGTGTATATTGTAGTGTTCATTGCGTGTACAGACATGCATACAGCCTGCCGGTTCTCTGTGTGTATGGGCAGTGTGTAGAGTGCAGGGTTTCTCAAACTTTTTTACTCCACGACCCCATTTCATGGGTGGGAAAAAATCGCGACCCCATACATAAATGATAGTGCAATTACAACGCTGAAAAACTTTAGTCCAGAAACATATATTGGTGGTCTATTTCCAAAATAGTAGCAAATGCATTCACAGGCTATATCTTTATGAAAAACAAATGAAACAGACTTACTTGCGACGACAAATGAAGCCTGTAGCCCTCGTTCGTTTGCTGCTGTTGCAGTTTTAAGCACGGTTTTCTGTCCTTGTAAAACTTTTTGTTTCCTCTGAAAGAAATCTAGCGGCTTTGCTTGTAATGCGCTGTGTTTAATTTGCAAGTGCCGCGTTGCATTTTACATGGCTTAAAGCTCTCGTTAGCTAGAACTTCCCCACACACAACATATTGTGGTCTTGGGTCCTCCTCATGTCCTATCCACGTAAAACCATAGGTGAGGAATTTCGGGTCATAACTTATTTTATTCCTTTTTGTTTTATTTGTATTTTTGTAATTTTCTGCTGGTCTTTTGCTAGAATTTGACTCACCTCCAGCACCACTCCTGACAACAAACTTGTCCATTTTCGTGACTGCTGTATTGGCGCGCTACACATGCAATGGGGTAGTACAGTAACGTTAAACACATGCGTTGGATTAAACTCGATAAAACAGATTTTACGAAAAAACTGGCAATTTGTTTTTCATTAAAAAAATGTAAATAAATTCTTATGGTTAAAAAAAATAAATATATATTTTAATTTTAAATGTAAATTTTTTTTGGTGACCCCACCATGACCCTTTGGCGGCCCCAAGTGGGGTCGCGACCCATAGTTTGAGAACCGCTGGTGTAGTGTATAGTGTGTACATTGTATAGTGTATGTATATTGTATGTGTACGGTGTATAGTGTACAGTGTGTGGAGTGTATAGTGTTTGTGTGTGTATTGTATAGTGTGTGTGTAGTGTACAGTGTTCAGCATGTGTGTGTGTAGTGTATGGTGTATAGTGTGTGTAGTGTATGGTGTGTGTATGTAGTGTAGCGTATATTGTGCAATGTGTGTGTAGTGTACTGTATGAAGTATATAGTGTGTGTAGTGCATAGTGTATTGTGTGTGTGTGTGTGTGTGCAGTGTATATTGTAGTGTTTATTGTGTGTACAGACTTACATACAGCCTGCCAGTTCTCTGTGTGCATGTGCAGTGTATAGTGTGTAGTGTAGTGTGTATTGTGTGTACAGATTTACATATAGCCTGCTGGTTCTCTTTGTGTGTAGTGTATAGTGTATAGTGTGTAGTGTGTATTGTACA
Organism: Aldrovandia affinis; assembly: GCA_029706075.1. NCBI lineage: Eukaryota > Metazoa > Chordata > Actinopteri > Notacanthiformes > Halosauridae > Aldrovandia > Aldrovandia affinis. Next base: position 3,142,904 of record JAINUG010000115.1, read on the forward strand.
GTGTATTGAGTGTACAGACTTATGTACAGCCTGCCAGTTCTCTTTGTGTGTATATAGTGTGTAATGTATCATTTGTAGTGTACTGTGTGTGTAGTGTAGTGTATAGTGTGTGTACAGACGTACAGCCTGCCAGTTCACCACATGTGCATTTGTAGTGTATAGTGTGATCGTATATTGTATATTGTACAGTGTTTACAGTGTGTACAGACTTACATACAGCCTGACAGTTCTCTGCCTGTGTAGTGTATAGTGTTTATAGTGTATATTGTACAGTGTTATTGTGTGTACAAACTTTTGTACAGCCTTCTGGGTCTGTGTGTGTAGTGTACTGTGTGTGTGTAGTGTGTGTATAGTGTATAGTGTGTAGTGCACTTTATATTGTACAGTGTCATTGTGTGTACAGACTTACGTACAGCCTGTCGGTTCTCTGCGAATCCCTTGCGCAGGAAGATGCAGGCGGGCCCCAGAACGTTGTGCATGAGGGTGCAGTTCTGGGCAAGCGCCACTAGGGGTTCCTGATAGGCCCTGCCCGCCCCCCCCTCCTCACACGACTGCACCGCTCTGTAGCTCCTCTTCTGGTCCTGCAGCACCCAACCAGGGGCACGGAGGGCAGAGACAGACATCATAAATAACACGCTACAGATTGGGGGGGCAGGGCGGGTGGGGAGACATGGCCATGGAGGGGGCGGGTGGTCATGTGGGGGGGGTTACAGGCCTTAGGGACACATGTTTGTATGTCAATATGCTTGTGTCAGTCAATCAGCCAAACCATACTGCCAATAAGCAGCTTAAGTGTCGCCCTGTCAGTCCGTCAGTCCATCAATCGGCTTGATTCCACAGTATTTCCCAGCATACACCATTCAACGTCAAGTACTTTCACATGGGCACACACTTTGAGTATTCACCGTGTACTGACTCTCTATTCAATCCCATCACACCCCACCCTGCAGAGAAAACACACTGGCTCAACATCTTACACTCAGCATGTTGCTCCCAGCGTGTTACACTCAGGGCCCTATTTTGGTGAATTAGGACGGTGTCGGTAACACAGACGCAAAGCGAAGACGGTGGCACTTTAGGGCGTGTCTAATGCAATTTCGGTAATTTTGTGATTTAGGACGATAGCGCACCTCCGGCGTAGTTGTAAAAGAGGTTGGATTAACTTTTTTTAAATACATGTGGGTGTGGTGGGGGTTTGGTTTCATAATGGCCAATCAGAACACCTATTTTCTATCCCTTTAAATACCAGTGTGCTAACGCTATAGCAAACTGGCAATTTCCTGACATGGATGACAGTTTTGCGTGCTGCGCCAGGAGCGCTTCTCAAAAGAAGGTGTGGGAGGTGCGGAAAAGTTGGCGTGCAAATTAGAGGGGGAAAACAAGGCACACATTAATTGGTTATTTTCATGATTTGAGTTTATATTTTGAGACCTACATTGTTAAAAGAAAGTGTTTTATTTTACCATCTCTTTTTTTCCTTATTTGTAGGCTTTCCAACTTAAAAAACAATGTTTATTTTCTTCTAATTTAATGTAACTGTTAAATGGAAAGCAATAAATAAAAAAACCTCACAACTGCAACTAGGCCTGTTTCATTTATGTTCGTCATGCAGTAGGCCTACATGCATCACCCTGGAATGTGCATCACAAACCACCTGGATATTAATGGATTGGACCCCTTCCGATTCACATAAATGATCCCGTGATCAGATGGTGTGCGCAACTGCACGTGTGCAGTCAATGGTACCCAAGACCCCAGGGAATCCACATTGCGTATAAAAATCCTGTTTAGTTCTCTGCTGGCTGTCGGGTGTAGGAAAAGTAATAAACTAATTTGCATGTTGGACAAGACTGGAAGAAACTGCATGTACAGCCGAACTGATAGCCGTCTGGCCAGCACCGGCTACCAAACCCAGGGTATCGCTCACGGTATTGCCTTTGGCATCCAATTATGTACTCCATTTTCTGTAGTGCAAATGGAAAGAATAAAACCCTTTCACATAAGAAAAGCAATGTGCATACAAACACATATTTATTTAACAGGTGTATCTTACTGAACGGTAGTGATGGATGGCCTGCTGGCTTCAGTCTTTCATGTCCGTGCATTGAATAACCACAAGCTGTGGTGAAATCGTTTTTAGCTTAATTGATTACGCTTGCAAGTTACCCATGGATTGGACAATTTGCCTCAACATGGGGGGAAATTCACAATATTCACAAAACATTCTCATGTGATTTCAGATAACCTTATTGTCACATGCAACGTGACAATCCCTGGATGGGAACAGAGCAGTCTGGAGACGGAGTGGAGTTTGCCGGTCTACGGACCGGATTTTAATTTTTTTCTGTCTCTCCCCCCAGACATGGGAGAGAGACAGTGGGAGAGCAGGTTAACATACAGTAAAACAAACACAAATACAAACACAAAATCTTCACCCTACTTGCTGCGAAGCTTTCGGGCAAAAACAACGAACTAAAATAACAAACTAAAATAATCAAAACTTACGGGATAGGGTAGAACTCATCATCTTCACATTACACCGCGCCTCTCTCCCCAGGCACACACATATCCAGTGACTTTTCAAGTGCTTCCCAAACCCATGCACACAGAGACACTCAAACTTTCCAGTCCGAGTTCTCTTTTACCCCAAACATACCGAGACCCTCGCCACTCCTCACAGTGAGAGTTCTCTGGCAACCAGCCCCGAGACACTCTCCACTCTTTCAGTGAGAGTTCTCGGGCCATTGTCCAGAGACACTCTCCACTGCCCGAGTGCGAGTTCTCCCCAAACATACCGAGACCCTCGCCACTCCTCACAGTGAGAGTTCTCTGGCAACCAGCCCTGAGACACTCTCCACTCTTTCAGTGAGAGTTCTCGGGCCGTTGTCCAGAGACACTCTCCACTGCCCGAGTGCAAGTTCTCTTCCAATCACACCGAGGGCGAGAGACCCTCTTTCAGGGCGCCCTCTCGCTCTCTTTCCCACTCACACAGGAATCACTCTACTCAGTCACTTTCGACAAGCGCACACAGAACTCAACAAACTCCACACAGACTCCGCCTCCCAGAAGCTTGGATTACAGACACGCTCCACCATGCCCAACATAGTCACATCACACATCAACCACTCCACGATACCACACAATACCACACGATACCACACGCGCACACGCGCACAACAATGACAAGACAAGACTAATTGATTCCCCACTCGCCCCACCTGCTCTTAAATAGGCTTATTTAGAGCGCCAGCATTTGCGCTAAGAGGTGGTCTAGTTGGACGTTAACGCAAACTCATTATTTGACACCAAACTTGCATAGCGCCCGTTGTCACACCCCCTATTGCGCTGCCCAACCCATAGTCGTGCAAACGCCTTCATTGCGCACCACGAAATTGCCAAACTCGGCAGAGATGGGAAACATTCCGTTTGCGACAGACAAAACTGGCAATTCGCCTGCGCTAGGGCATAACGCCGCTTAGCGCCGGCACTCTCAGTGTGTTCCACTCAGTGTGTTACTCTCAGCATGTTACACTCAGGGCCAGATTTACTGAAAATAAATGAGAAGTTCTAGTAAACAATACATATAAGATATATAATGCTATATAAGATCTATATTTACAATTCTGAAAAAATACTTTGGCCCTGCCTAACCATAGTCCCTCCCCGTTGCTTAGCTGTCTGAAGATACAGCTATTCCTGAAAATAAAGCTGTCATGACATGAACCGGGATTTCAACATTTGTGATTATTTGCTTTTGATCATTGGGACAAAGCGATTAGCACCTTGGAGAGCGCAGGACAAAACACAGATTGCAAAATGCTTGTAATTTTACCCATTGTGACTGTAAATCCATCCATCCATCCATTATCTCCTTATTCCTGGTGGGTCGCGGGGGCTGGAGCCTATTTCCGGGCGAGAGGCAGGAATACACCCTTCAATCCATCGCAGGGCACACACACCATTCACTCACACACTCATACCTACGGGCAATTTAGACTCTTTGTGTGCATGTCTTTGGACGAAAAGTACCCGGAGGAAACCCACGCGGACACGGGAGAACATGCAAACTCCGCACAGAAAGGCCCCCGGCCAATCGAACCCGAGACCTTCTTTGTGAGGCGACAGTGCTATCCAAATCTGGCCTTGACTGTAAATCAGTGTAGATATTTTGACCTTCACTGCAGCAATGTTACATCTGGCCCTCAGTGTGTTACACTCAGCACGTTACACTCAGTGTGTTACACTCAGCACATTACACTCAGCAGAGAGAGAGAGAGAAAGAGAGAGAGAGGCACATGGAATCATCTTTGTCAGCTGGGGTTAGTTGTTGTGGGAATTGAAGAGTCATTCAGCCTTACCATTATAATGAGCAATTAGTCCAAAGCTACATACCATCCAATCAAAAAGGAGACTCCAGCCTCAGGGCCCAAAGCCGCATACCGTCCAATCAGAGAGGAGACTCCAGGTAAATTAAAATAAGGAATAACCTTTATCATGAAGCTTGGGAAAATGGCCTCTGCCACACCTATATCTTAGTGCCATTATTGAGACTCACACACAGACATACATACCCACATAGACAAACACACCCACAGACAAACACACACAAACACAGTAGTTGGATTGGCAGTGAGCCACCCTTATCCTGTGTACCCACCCCTACCCCCCACCCCGGGTGTGACCTTGGCTCTCCATCTGTCTTTATGTCTGGCCAGCTATTCTTCAGCTGTGCGTTGGGGCCAGTTCTGCTTCAGCTGCACTGTGAAGCCAGCTCTGCTTCAGCTGTGCGCTGGGGCCAACTCTGCTTCAGCTGCACGCTGAGGCCAGCTCTGGCCCCATTTTAACATACAAAATCTACATACATACAATCCAACCATGGCCATGGTCTGACCTTTTAGGAGAGTAAATACTATACATATCTAATAGGCCTCATGGCTGTTTTGACAATGCAGCATCATTTTCTGCTACTTGACAATTTGTGGTACCACATGAATCGTGCCCTCAAAAGAAACACCCTGCTGAGCTGAATGCCTCACACACAGATCCTGGTTCAGTATGTATCTACAATATTCCATCCATTTCATAATAAAAGTTTGTTCGGGCTTTATTGTTATGTTTCTGCATGTCTGTTCTGTTGTTTTTGTACTTTGTTTATTATTCATTATTCAGTATTCTTCATTCTGTCACGTTCTGTTCCCCGTCTGTCATCGTTCCTGTTTACTCGAGTTCCACTCCTGGTCTTGTCATGCACTTCGGGAAATTCTATGTATAGAATATATTATCTCGTTTTACTTCCTTCTTACTTTCTAATTACACTTTGTATATATTAGTTAGATGTATATAGTACTAACTAACTTAACTACTAACATTAGGGATTTAGATTAAGTTACTAACACTACTAATCACTAATTATCTCACGCTTCTAACTATCACTGTCATTCTCTCTCGTTGTCCTATCCCTGTATGCTTCTCACTTTTCACTTCATTCGCACGCAGATTTCTAGATGCGTTCCTCCCCTTCTAACTATGCACGTGTCTGCCTGCTCTCCCAGGTCGTTTATTGTCTATGTGTTTGTGTTATTCCCAGTCCGTGTCTTTCGTTTCCCCTCGTTATTGGATTAACGAATCCCATTGTGTTCACCTGTGTTCCTACCCCTTTCTCCTCCCAGTCACACCTGAATCCTATTGTGTTTCCCTGCCCTACTTGTATTTAAGTTCCGTGTTTATGTTCATTCCCCGTCAGAACGTTGATCTTCATTCCCTGAGCCGATTTCTTGTAAGCCAGAGTCTGTAGCATTTCCTTAGACACCCCTTCTGTTTTCACTTTGAGCCTGCCTTCCGATTTTGTTTGTTTGCCTTATCTGTTTCCCGGTTTTGACTTTTGGATTGTTTGTGACTTCTCTTTGGATTTTGATTTTGTACATTCGCTACCCTAACTACTGGTTTTGATCCTTGCCTGAATTAAACGTTCCTTTCTGCCTGATCCTGGTCTGCGTCTGGGTCCTTATCCCGTACCTCACATTTATATCAACTCACTGGCCTCTTTCAGCTCCCTGCAGAAAAGATAGACACGGTGAGCCCACTTTAATTTAAAGCCAAAGTAACAGGATTAGCCCACTTAAATGTAAATTATCAGTCACCATCATTGATTAAGAGATTGGGTCCTGCAGCGGGATAGGGTTCCCGTGGGACCCAACACACTTATTCCAGGAGTGGTACATTTTTACTCTTGCGGGCAGGAGCAAGTGGTCAGAGATCAAGGGCGCGGGATGATTCCATTCGAAATCATGTTTATTAATACAGCTAATATAGCTATTAATATAGTTCATTAAAATGGTCTGCCATTTTTAATGGACTTGTTCATGCACAGAAAGACTGAACCCGTCAGCTTATGAGCAGCATTTATTACAAACCTAGGGTTCCACATACATTTTAATCAGGCTTAAAAATGATCCGTCATCATCATTTTTCCCGTGAATGCTTTATTCGCTGTTGCATGTGTGTAGTATCTTAAGAGTCACAGAGGGTTTCTGTTTTAAAGGATATCTTTATTTATTTGGCACCCATGCGCCTATCGACTCCCATTAATTTCCGGCAATTTGTCGAACTAAAGCGGTAGCATTTTGGATACAGTTTTAACATTAATATTCCATCCCCTTAATAACTGGCTTCGCTTTTGCATGTCCATGCCACATATGAACTCTCAAGCAAGCATTTTAATGGTCACGATTCATTTTATTGTCCGTAAAAATGACAGATAACTTTTTTTTTCGGTCAACGCATTTGCAATTTGGTAAACTATGGGTAGCGTAAAGAATTCTCGATAGGAATTTGTTTTGATTTTTAATTTAAACACTCTTCTAAATACGGATCTACAAATATCCATGTCTGTAGGCTATTAAAAGTTAAATTATAAGAGGAAAAGATTGGCTATGCATGACGGGAAAAGGCAAGACATGAAAATAAAACATTGGTGAAGGCTGAACGGTCAGAAATGACTGCGGCTGCGGACGGGAGCAGAACTGATGAAATAGTGCCGCGCGGGGTTCCACATTTCTAATTGTGCTGGTTATTTTCAAGGGCGAGAACATTTCATGAAATATAATTTCATTGGTAGAAAGAAACATCCAGGTGCTAAACCATAAACATTGTCTCCACAGCTAAACGTCCAGATACTGCACTCGTCTAATCAGGCTATTTCCTGTTTCCGACGTGAAATAAACTAATGAAAAGTGAGCACTATGGGCTTAAATATACTTCACGTAGCCCTTTGATGCACAAGCCCTCCACACCCCCTCTAATGCACAACATTCAACATCAATAAAGACATACTATAAAAATACTTTAATTATAATTTTGTTAAAATAATGATTTTAGCAGTGATTTGGTCTACACAAGAACCATTGATATTTGAAATATGTTTTTTGTCACTTTTAAAAGCACATATACACATATCTGATAACTGTCAATTTTCAGATTGAAAATCTTCCTGTTGTCTCTGTAATATGCTTTGGGGGGTCAAATCTGGGACGACTGGGACCAGCCATGACAGCCCTCTGGATGAAGAACATCAAAAGCACAAAGATCAAAAGGTTCCTTATCAAAAACAAGTTACCTGGATTGCTGAGTGATAAAATACATTTACTCCAAAGATATAGCAAATAAACACTCAAGTGTGCCTAAACGTCCATAGGAAATGAATGTGGGTCATTTTTGACCCATGTTGTGCATTAGAGGGGTAGTAATACAAAAAACATTTTTATTCAAAAAGTAAGAAAGGAAATATCAAAATAAAGATTTGTGATTATCAAAAACAAGTTAATTGAGGAATACCTGGATTGCTGAATGATGAAATTCATTTTTTGCAAAGATATAGAAAATAAACTCTCCACCGGGTCATTTTTGACCCATGTTGTGCATTAAAGGGTTATTAATCATGCCAGTGGCATTGTTCACATACTCCACTGCATACTTTTTGTCTGTCTGGATGTTTAAAAGCTATATCCACTAGGGGGCAGAAACAAAGTTGTCTCTGGCCGGCATACGTTGACAACTACTTCTGATTCTGCACAACAAGGTTGTTTTGATGTATATCTTGAGAAGACGGCAGAAACAGCGGCAGCAGCGCCAACGTGTGACATTTCTCGATGTCAAATAAACTAAGCTAAACAACAGAGATGGTATATTAGACCATTAAATGTATCCTGGCATAATGACAGAGAGTATGTTTCTCTCATTCTACTGATGATGAAAGCATCAGTATTTCTGTATGTCCGCCAGGACATTTGATGACTTGCTTTGTCGGGTGGCCCTGCTCATTACACATCAAAACACGCAGTGAGCCAGTGGATGAAGTAGAGCGGCTTGCCATCACAGTCCTCTTTATTGCCTGCCCCCCACGATTTATGTCGGTGTTGCACTTTGCGTGCGCATACCGTAAATTTTCTTGAAGACTTGCACAAAGGACGCTCCCAACAGCTGCAGGATACGTGTGGCAGCCATCTTGCGTACAGGTACGCGTATTTAAAGTGAGGTATATTTAAGCCTTACCACCACAAACCCTACCCCACTAGTGCACTGCCGCTGCAAGTGTTACTCCACTAGGGGACTGCAGCTGTGAGTGTTACTCCACTAGGGGACTGCCGCTGTGAGTGTTACTCCACTAGGGGACTGCAGCTGTGAGTGTTACTCCACTAGGGGACTGCAGCTGTGAGTGTTACTCCACTAGGGGACTGCAGCTGTGAGTGCTGTCCTGTGAGCGTTACCCCAAGTGTTACTCCACTAGGGGACTGCCGCTGTGAGTGTTACTGCACTAGGGGACTGCAGCTGTGAGTGTTACTCCACTAGGGGACTGCAGCTGTGAGCGTTACCCCACTAGTGCACTGCCACTGTGTGCACTACCATGGCTAGCGATATCCCATGAGTGCTACCATCAGGGGTGCTACCACCGCTAGCGCTATCCCAGTAGCACTACCCAGGGAGCACTACCACCGCAAGCACTTCCACTGCTGGCACACGGCCCTTTGGCTCTGAGGCTAAATCCGTGCTCCTGCCTCTTTAAGCCCTTAAAGTCACCATCTGTTACTGAACTGACCAGGTTAACCCTTACAGGGCCACTCGTCTCCAGCAAGGAGGCACATAAACCAAGCCAACATGGCAGCTTGTGAGGAAGAACACAAGGACCCTGTAAAGCTGTTTGTGTAAAGGTATGAATGTGGGCACAACGATAACCTAAGGTAAATGTGATTCAATTATCATAGGAGAATTCTACCCATGTTATATTTTTTCATATGTTGTCCTTGGACCTTATTGTAGTATGCAATGGTACACATATTTTTGAATATACTGTATAAGAATTACTGAAGCTAAAGGACAAGAAAATGCAATTATTCTTATAATACTCTGTACAAATACTGGAACTAAAATGTCCCATAAGGCATTATGTAACTGTGCCTGTAACAGATTTATAAAACAAGATTTGATTGTCTTAATACAGGCTTGGGTGAATACTCAATTCTGATTGGCTGGATTGTGTATATATCCAGAACTTCTTCTCATTTGTAAGATCAGGATTCCAAATTAAAACAGATATGGCAGCTCATCTGCAGATCTGTCAAGTTACAGAAATGAATATCCAGACCATCAATCAGAAAGCCTGTGTAGGAGTTTGCTAAAGCAACAGAACTCATGTGCTTAGATCAAAAGATTGCAATAACTTCAAATTTGGAACTTTGAATTGTTAGAATTGTTTTCTAACTAATATATCTTGCTAGTCAGCCCGCCAACTTCTATAACTTTTTCAGCAAACCAACTCCCACACCAAATTGGGTTGTGTGATATTTTCTAACTTGGAACCATGAAATAGTTAAATGTTATAGCAATGTTGCTAATAAATGTTGTTAACTAGCCAGATGTTTTGTATACTACTAGTCAGACACATTAACAATGTATGTAATATATTTGTAGCAAGTGCCAGAAAGGTTTCCTAGCTAGCTAGCACTACTCCAAAGTTACAGTACAGTACAGTACAGTGAGTCCCACCAACTTGGATTGCCAGCTGACATTATGTACTGCTACAATAATGTACTGTACTTTGCTAGTTTACAAGTTTGTTACATTCGGTAATTCATGTTAGCTAGTTAGTTAATGCTAGCATTGTTAACTTACATCTCTTTTATCTTCCCCTTCATTGCTACTTTCAACTAATCTTGACTCTACTTTTTTTCTATATTTTAAATAAAGAATGCTTCATCCCTTCCTGAACATTGGGAAATGATTAACTATATTTCTTGGCAGATTTACACATGCCAAAATATGATCATTTTCATATGCACTTCTGGAGTGGGAATGGCACTCAGCTTTCATTTTACATTTACATTTACGAGCTTTCAGCCTCATGCCACACCACCACCCCAGGCATGCGTATATATCCTGAGAACGCACGGCTTGTGATGGTTTATTCCTTACATGTAATGCCTTACTCTGGTTTATATCTGTTTATATCCATCTACCATATTACCAATTCAAAAGATGTGTACTATAGTACAGGCTATAGTGTGGTATTGAGTATAGTATAGTACAGGCTATAGTGTGGTATTCAGTATAGTATAGTATAGTATAGTACAGGCTATAGTGTAGTATTGAGGATAGTATAGCATAAAGTATTAGTTATCTAGCACATATCATCTGCACACAGTCAAATGCAGTTCAAAACATTTGTCTCAGTATTGTACTGTACATACATTTGTAAGACTTGTGTGCAGACTACACAGTAACCTAGGGTAGACTCCATGCTTCAGTGGTGTGTCTATAACACTGTGAACAGAAATAAGTGCAATGTAAGAGTAGGTTTGTGTTATAGGATCAACACAGTGTACAAGTGTGTTTGTGTTATAGGAGTGGCACAGTGTAAGAGTGTGTTTGTGTTATAGGAGTGGCGCAGTGTACGAGTGTGTTTGTGTTATAGGAATGGCACAGTGTACGAGTGTGTTTGTGTTATAGGAATGGCGCAGTGTACGAGTGTGTTTGTGTTATAGGAATGGTGCAGTGTAAGAGTGTGTTTGTGTTATAGGAATGGTGCAGTATACGAGTGTGTTTGTGTTATAGGAATGGTGCAGTGTATGAGTGTGTTTGTGTTATAGGAATGGTGCCGTGTAAGAGTGTGTTTGTGTTATAGTAATGGCGCAGTGTAAGAGTGTTTTTTATCACACAGCAGTGGGGTTCAGGATGCTACATTAGCCTGATAGTGCGTAATCAGTGCTGACATACAGTTCATGCACTAGTGTAGTGGAGTCCACAGCAGCCACACAACAATGCTACATATCAACACAGAAAACCACATGTTCACCCTGACATGAACCTAGAGCTGACCCGGTCCCAGCCGTCAGAACACAGACAGTCAAAACCGACCTGGTCCAGTCACCAACACACAGACGGTCAGAACACAGGCAGAGGCAGAGCAAGAAGACGGTATGCTCTCTTACCTTCTTGGAGAGATTTCTGAAGCGAGATTTTATACAGTTTCCCATGGCCGGTCAGTCTGTCTCTCCCTCTGTCCGTCAGCGACAGTGTGTGTGTGTGTGTGTGCACGTGCATGTGTGTGCGTGTATGTGCATGCACAAATGGGAAAGGTTAAGTTGTTCTGTGGGTATTTTGGGGGGGAGGAGGGAAAGGTAGAGAGAGACCACAAACCTGGGGTGAAATGCACGAGAGAGTAGGACAATGGAAGGATTCAAGGAAGGAGAGAAAAGGGTAAAAGCACAGAGAGAGATGGAGAGACAGAGACATGGGAAGGCATGCAGGCGCTCAAACCAGAAAATGCAAGACACACACACTCTTTCGTTTTCCTGCCTCCCTCTCTCTCCTCCCTATCTCCCTCTCTCTCTTGCACAGTTTTAAACCATCCATCCATCCAAACAAATGAAGCAATGCGAGATGCAGAGACTCATTCCGACAAGCATATTACCTTCCCCCAAGCGAGAGCTGGAGACACTAATCCAAACACACACGCTCTCGCACACTCCATTACACAGGCACGGAACTGAGGCTGTGCTGCTATAAATACCACACACACGCACACATGCACACACACACGTGCTCACACACACACACACACACACACACACACACACACACACACACACATGCTCATACACACACTCACACATGCTCACACACACACACAGACACGCTCACACACAGACATGCTCACACACAATCTCACACACACGCACACATACACACTCTCACTTTCTCTTTCTCACACACAAGGGGGTACCTGATAGTCTCTCTCTCTTGTAATCACCTGCAGCAACACACCCCTCTCCTACCCAGTGTCACATGACTACTATAATGCCCACCCCCTTTTCCACGTCTTCTTCTCCTTCCTCTTCTACATGCTTCTTTTTTCTCTTTCATTTCCCTTACTACCCCTCTCCATCTTCCCCTACATCTCTCTCACCGTCTCTCTCTGCCCCTTGTCTGTCTTTCTTCCTTTCCCTCTCTCCCTTTCTTTCTCTCTCTCTGTTTTCCTGATGATTCATCTCTCTGATCCATTCACCGGAGGCTCATTGTGAACTTCAGAACGCATCACAAATCAGCCACACAGTGTCAGCTTTCATTATATCAGCATGGTGCACATGCTATACACACTATGCACATGGTATACATACACACACTATACACACTATTAAATGTATCTCTTATCACTGCTATGCGGATGATATACAGTTTCCTTTAAACCTGACCAATTGGATAAGTTGGCCATCGTACAGGACTGTTTAGCTACCTCCAAGGACTGGATGTCAGACAACTTCCTACAATTGAACTTGGATAAAACTGAGGTTCTTATTATTGGCTCTTACAGCATAGCGTCCAAGGTGCAGCAGTGTATCGGGAGCAGGGGCTGCTGGTTATCCTTCGGTCTAGGCTGAAGATGAAGGGTGATTGTGCTTTTGCCACTGTGGCTCCCAGGCTATGGAACAGCCTTCCCTCTGATATTAGATCTGCCAACACTGTGGACATGTTTAAGCAGCGTCTAAAGACCCATTTATTCAGACAGGCCTTCAAATGACAGGTGTTACTAATTGTGTTTTTATTTGTTTTATTTATTTTATTTATTTTATTTATTTTATTTATTTTATTTATTTTATTTATTTTATTTATTTTATTTATTTTATTTATTTTATTTATTTTATTCATTTTACATTTTTGTCACTGTATGGCCTGGTTTTAGTTAGTTTTTATGCCTTGCTGTTTTATGGATGTGTGTGTATGTATACTTTTAGCAGTTCTATCTGCACTTTGTGAAGCACTTTGTGACCACTGCTCTTGAAAAGTGCTATATAAATAAAGTTGACTTACTTGCTTACTATGCACACTGTATACATACACACACTATACACACTATGCACATTGTATACATACACACTATACACACTATGCACACTGTATACATACACACTATACACACATTATGCACACTGTATACATACACACTATACGCACATTATGCACACTGTATACATACACACACACTATGCACACACACACACTATTCACACACACACAATACACACAATATATACAGACACGCAGGCACACACACACACACACAGACAGAATATGCAATGTCAGTGGAGTAATTGGCAGGTAATTTCAATCTGAACGCTAGTAATGTAGGTCTCGGTGTGAGTGAGGGAATGAGGCTCTGTGGATGGGGGGGGCTGTATTCCCATTGGACAGTGAGACATGGGGAGTGGGTATTCCCACTGGTCAGTTAGACACGGGGGAGGGGTATTCCCATTGGACAGTGACACATGGTAGGGGAGTGTCCTACAGCAATGATCGTCTTTGATTTGTGTTTGTAAAAAAGAGTGTGGGTATTCATTTTGCTGAAATATACATGATGAAAGGAAGGAAAGAAAAAGTGGTGGGGAGGGAAGGTTTGGATGTCAACCTGAGTCACACACATGAGTGGACCATAGCCCAAAATGTTCTCTAGACCAAGGGCCAGTGGCACTGAAACTCCTGAACCAATCCCACTTTGTGGCCCCAGTCAAGGCCCCACTTACAACCCCTCACTCAATTTTACTTATTTGTAAAACATTATTTTCATCGATTCTGCACTGAATGGATCATGGAGCATTACTATTTATTTTAATTTAAAAGTTTAATATTTTCATATTCATTTCATATTCATATATTAACGCAAATAAAGTGGGGCCATAAGATTTCCTTCACGTGATTGGTCTAAGGACTAATCAGGAAGACAAATGTGTAGCGAATCAAAGTTTAAGCTCCATGGTAACAACAACAGGGAGTTGTACAGTCAGTTCTATCACAGACCACCACAGGGCTGAAATCATGAAATTCATCTACAAATACTACAATTATATTCCAATATCTAGCAAACTCATCTAATTTCTGCCTCCTTGGCTAATGCTATACTGAGTCCCACCAAGCTGGCTATCTTGCTAGCACTAGCTAACTTAATCTAGCTAGCTATCACTAGCTAATGTTAGTTAAGGAGACAGCTAGATACTGCACCTAGCTAGTTTGCTCACTACTAGCAAAATTAGATAATTTGCTAAGTTAACAAGCAAAATATTTTTATCTTACACTTTATTGTTATTTTTAGCTAATCTTGACTAATGCTAACAGGTTATTTCCTAGCATTTAGTCTGTGCATTTAACAGCAATTATGTGACAGGTATGTTCTTTATGGCAGGTAGCCACATTCTCTCATTTAGACAAAGAGTAGAAGAGTTTAGAGATGCGAGTTAGCGCATGAGCATGCACAATAGAATGTGACGTGATGACAGAAGATGTATATGTGTACCGCTTGGTCCTGACATATGTACATATCATACATCTCTTTCATAAGTCTGGTTCTCATATTTTCTAATTTACATATTTATTTAGTAACCCACAAAAAATGATGACTGTCAGATTAAAAAGGTTTTGTAGGCCTTGGTCCACTGCTAATGACCCCTGGATTCAGCCCAAATCACTGAAGTCTTCAGGGTATAAGGCATTTTGTAGTAATGCAGTGCCAGACTAGAAGTGCTGAATACAGGCCAAGGACTGGATCTGTTCAATTCAAAAATAAAAAACTAACAAAAATGTTTGCAGGTTGAGTTGTATCAGGTGACTCTCTCTCTCTTTCTCTGTGCTGTGCTTTCCTTTCATATCTTCTTCACTCCGTCCACCTCTCCAGCTTGCACTCCACCCCCCAACCCCCTCCCTTCAATCTCAAATTCACTCTCCATCTGCTGCTGGACCCATGCTGTACACACACACACTCACACACATATGCATGCTCACACACAGATACATATACACAGTTATGCACGCTCACACACACACGCACACTCTTTCTCTCTGTCCCTCTCTCCCTCTCTCTACCTCTCTCCCTCCCTCTCTCTCCCTCACTTTATCAGTGGAGACCATGGCAAGGTTATTCTAACCTTAGCAGGGATGCACACAGGAGTGGAGAGAGAGAGGGTGAGAGGGGGATGGAGAAGCCAAGTTTATAAAAATATGTAGGACAGGGCTATGAAACTTTGATCTTTGAGAAGGAAAAAAATATTATTCCGATAATCCCCACTAGTGACAGAATCACAAGTAAGCGGCTGTACATATTTTAAAAGGAATCACCTTAATTTACACACATGTACAATACATCTTATTCACACGTTGTTTTCTAAATAGTTTGTGGAATATGTTTGACCCATATGCACCATTTAAAAAAAAATCTTGTCCCCAGGAACCCTGTTCTGCTCATTTAGTTTGGCTTCCATTGACTAACCTCTCCTCTCCCCTCTCTCCTCTCTCCTCTTTTCTTTCTCTCCCCTCTCCATCCTCTCCATCTCTTTGCTGATGTCACAGGGAGAGCTCCCATTCTGTAGCTGTAATTGACCCTTTACCACGCCCCGAAACGCAGACTGGCCAATCACAGCGCAGTATTTGACAGACTCCGACAGAGGTCCGACAGTTTTTTGCTGCACTCCATTCACTTTGACGGAAAAATTTGAGATTTTCTTCATTTTCGAGCTGGTTTTGTGGATTTTTAGCTAATTATGGTTAAACGTTGTGCCTGGGGCACTTGTAACAGTGACACTCGTTACCCAGAGAGGTTGGAAGGAGATTTTTTTTTTTTTCCTTTACAAAACCAAAATCAAATCCTGAAAAGTGTTAGCCAGCTAAGCTAACGTGGCTACGGTCTGGATATACAGCTCCGGGTTGCAACGTTGGTAAAGTTAGACTAAAGGTTAGCTTTGTTATTCGTGATCCAGCCAGCTTGCTAACGGTAAGATGTTACAGTCAAGCTCTAAAAAACCTGTGGGTAACGTTACCTTGATGTCAAAATGTAATACTATTTTTTCATTACTATTTTAGCACTTTGTCAATGGGAAGCCCAGTCCCGAGTACCCAAATCATGTGGAGGACTGGGCTGACACACTGCTGATATTTTTTGCTTTACAGAGGTCCAGGGTATGGAGCTACCTGTGGAGCTAACCAGAGTAATGTCGTTACAGCTAACTAATGTTACATTAGTTAGCTAATGCTAGCTAACTTACTACTGAATGTAACGTTATATAGGCCTACTGCTTATGCTTTTTAATGATTGTAATAGTGAATAAAGACCTACCCAGCTTTACAGAAACAGTGTTGCTCCTTAATGTCGTTGTCCTCTGTCTCAATCGCCAGGTGATGCGGTGGTTCACTTTTACTCTGATCTGTAGGCTTTCGCTTCTATCTTAATTTTCAGTGTGATATCTTGAATATAACCTTCAAATGCATATTGTAGACAATTCTGTCTGCTTCTATCTGAAATCGCTTTTTCTATTTTCCAAAAATTGGACAATATTTCTCCAGGGAGTGCAGTTAGCGACATTGGGAGCGCCATGCTGGCTCCGAAAGCTTGACAGACTTAGCAACAGTAACTAAGGGGGGCGTGGTTTAGCAAAGGGTCAATTGGCTGACGCACTGACTGGCTTAACACACTGGTTGACACACTCACTTAATGCACCAGGATAAAGACTAATCACAATAATTGAACACACTGGCTGATATTCACGGCCTGGCTTACGCAACTCTACAGTGACGCCTCCTGGCTGAACAGAGAGTATGCAGCCTGTGTGGAGGAAGAAATTTGTATCGAGTTGGGATACATCCACAGAGGATGTAGACACTAATTAATTCAGTGTGACGCTGCAGCGCCACAGGAAGTCAGAGACAAAGGGCTTTTCGCGCCACAACTTCAAAGGAACAGTTGTTCGTCCCCTATGGCAGGAAACCTCCTTCCCATTGGTTTAGGACCCTGGGAGGGCTGTTCTAACAACCTGTTATATCTTCATGTTAGCCCATAGCTCCATTTACCTGTAAGTTAACGCCCTGTTACTTCCCCCTTGTGATTGTTCCCTCCCCTTCCGTTGTGTTGGAGATAAATATCCGTTTGAATTTGAAGGCGGGAGATTCGCCGTCCTGCGTGACACGGGTCTCCGTGCAGCTGCTCGTAATTAAAGCTTTAATACTGTTTAAAGGAATTCTCTCTGATCCTGCTGAGTTATTTTTTCCACGACAATTTGGTGCCGAAACCCGGGATTGCAGACACTCGACAGAACGGCCTCGCTTCCACTGATGGGAGCAGACATGCGCCGCTGCGCAATAGAGAGAAAGGTTGGGGCCTTATTCAAAACCCATTATAGTGGTATTTGACTGTTCCCGTCAGTGAAGGTGAGTAACGCAACAGAGAGTCTCGCGTTCCGCAATTACAGGGACACAGGAGAGAGTTTGTTTAAACAGTATACTGAATGTTTGAAGAGGTTAACCGATAACAGAGGAACTTCGACGAAAAGTTTAGCTATGGTTATAGTCGGAAAAGGCGGATCAGTTATTGGATTAGGTATTTAAAATGCTTAGCTGATAAACTTATTGATCAGGACTTGGTAAGCATTAATGTGATTGAACAGTACGGTTAAAGGAACAAGCTATGGTTATAGTAGGACCGGTGGATCAGTCTGGGGATTAGGTATTCAAAATATTTAGCTTCGGATACGAATGATCGCGTAAATCTGGTGATGCGGTAGGCGAAACGAACGGGCAGGTTAGGTCGAAAATAGGTCGAAGGGAGCGTCTGTTATATCAGGGAAAGTAAAATATTCCATTGGCCTTGCGCATTGTAAAAAGAGAATATTTTACTTGTTGTACAACATGTTGAAACCTAGATCTAGTCGGAACTCCGCGGAGAGAGATATGTTGCATTAGGCTTACGGTGACTGTTACTCCGGTAGCCTAAGTATTGGCTACGCCTTTAGTCACGCGTGTATATAGGACCATCAAGTTATCGTCAGGGCAATGGTTATTGTCGGTCGCGGTGGGTCAATTATCGGATAGATATTGGATACAAATATTTCTGATAATACGCAGAAAAGGACCAGGAGTAGACCGTATAATTACGTGTGGCAAGATGCAGCCGATAACTTGAATTGGGGCGCTATTTCATACCCGGGAGGAGGATGAACAATCTCACGTGAATGTTGTGTTGTTTGTCGTGTCGCGCATATGCATTGTGAAACAACAGGGCACATTCTGTGATCGCTTAGGGCTATGGTTATAGTCGGTCGCGGTGGGTCAATTATTGGATTAGATATTTAAAATGTTTAGCTGATAATACGCCTAAAAGGATCAGAGTATTAGACTGGTTTTACTACTGGTGGCAAGACGAAAAGCGACTCACAGAATTGTGTGCTTGTGTGCACCCGGGATTGTTGTTCGTAAATTAGTAGAATTGGCCTATAGATACGAAAACACAGGACGCTGTGTGGTGGACACGTGGTGAGAGCGCTTGTCCAGCGGTTAGATAAAATTTATATAAACAAACTAAAGTGATTTGTTTAGAGCAAAGTGGTTCTCCACTCACCCGTAAAGTAATTCCAGACAAAGGAAATGCAGGCCAGTTGCAATTGTTTGCTCAAACATTCTACGTGGGCCAGGTGCAGTTCTTGGAATACGTTTGTAGAACAATGGGATAGGAGTGAGAAGCCGTTTGCAAGATAGGAGATCAGGGACACGTGGTGTTGAGCACATGTCCAGTGGTTAGAGGGACTCAGCCCGTAAGATAATTCCAAACAAAGGACGTGCAGGCCGGTTGAAAATGTTTACTCAAACATTCTACGTGGGCCAGGTGCAGTTCTTGGAATAAGTTCGTAGTACAATGGGACGGGAGTGAGAATCCGTTCGCAGAAGGTTGCGTATCGGAGTGGCGGAATCAGGATTCGTAGCTGAATCACGGTTCTGCTAGCTATTGTATACTTTATAGTAATAATAATAGCTATAATAATTATAATAAATATTGTATTATAATAAAATATGTGTATGTATACGCACTATGATCCGCAACATGCTATCAATTAAAGAGCAGGAATAAATATACGCACAAGAATCCTGATCTCCGATTCCCGGATAATGGATCTCTTGATTTGGCTAAAATAGTATATTTGGAGAGTGCGTTAGGACGGGACAGATGTACTAGCATTCCTTTGTTGGCATGATTAAGCCTTAAGGCGCTGGAATGAATCGCGCAGGCGCCGTTATAAAGATACAGAGGGGAAATGAAGGAAACCAATGAGAGAGATGACCCCTATCTTTATCAATTGTGACGAAGCCACAGAATAAAAAGGAGAAGAATAGTCATCTGCATATTATAAGGTATAGGCCTAAAGTAATAATAAATAATAACTAGAGAATAGAAATAAGAGAAAAATAGTTAATTCCCAGGATAGATTTAACACATGCTGTGGGGTGAACACGTGGTGTTCAATTAGACGGAATATGTTATTTTTGCTTACACCTACATTTCAAAGGCAAATGGGGTTAAATGTAGGACCTTTTATCATCTACTGGAGTGAGCAACTGTATTTTATTCAAACCAAGGATTTGTGTAAAATATCAGATTAGTAGCGCAAGTGGCGATCGGGAAATAGCTTTTGGCGGAGCTTCAAAGGAAACTCCAACAAAAGGGATTCCTTTCCCCCAGATCAGCCAGGGCAATCAGTTTGTGACTCGCCAATAAAACTGGTTTTGCGACATGCCGCCCAGACACCCCTGTCTTCCTGTAAGCAGAGCCGTAAGACCCCCCCTGGGGGCTCTATTGTCTCCCAAATGTAGTCCACTAGAGAACACGTTGGGGCCGGGGCCGCTAGGGAAAAAAAAGGGGGTGGGAAGTGAGTACAATCCGGTTTTGGGTGGGGACATTAAGATTTTGCATGCTAATGTCCCTCTATAGCAAAGGTTATCAGGCTGACGGTGAGTTAAATGGGAAGCTAGTCTGAGCTGTATTTTCTGCATCAATGCATTTATATGTGGCTCAGGTCGCAATAAATCAGTAGCACAATTATCTCCATTTGGTGTTACGAATGGGGTTGGAATAACTTTGTGGAAATGCCGTGTCGTTGTCACGTTTAGAAGTATTTGAATGAAAAGAGGAACCGGCGAAGAGGGTCACGGACAGCTCAGGTAAATGTCGGCTTGGAGGCGGTCCTGAAAACCGCGCGTGCGTGTTGTGAACCCGAATGGCGGAAGGGTCCTATTCAAAGTTTGTGCTACTGATCAGTAGAGATGTAGACAGTATTGATCATTTTCGCTAACCTGTAGTCAGCTAACCTAATATTCGCTGAGGTAAAACATATTTCCGTAGGTAGATTAACTGTGTGCTCGAGTGAACTCTCATAGTACCATCCATCGTGATTTAAGATGCGTACAATGGATGAGGACGGAAGTGCGGTTTTGACGCGCACACTGTGGTAAAGCAGAACTCGAGTATCACCTTCAATCTACAAAGCATGCTGTGTTTAATGATGGTTAAGTTAAGCTAGCAGTAATTATAGTGACTGCATAGCTGATTTAATATCGAGGGTATAACTGACAGATCGCGTGGTAGCATCCTGGATTATGTGTATATTATGTACCCAATTTTATTGTTGATTAGAGATAGAAACCACAGGCGTTTAATGACCAGTGTTAACCTCCATTTAAGATGGGGAAGCCTCTGTTTGCCGCAGGGAAGGGTGAGCCAAAGAAGGGTGATCAGGGATTCCGACCACTTTGAAAGGGGGTCGAGGTACATCGTTTACAAATAGTCACGCATAGATGATTTGATAGCTGATTACAAGGGCAGACTAGCTGTCCAATCACAGGCACGCACAAAGCGTGACCTATTCGCTGACGTAGTCGGCCTATTCGGTGCTGGTAACTCAATATCGAACACATACTAATTTACTGCTTAGCCATATGAGGTTCAACCAGACCAACATGGCAGGTCATGAAGTAGCATGTAGAATGTACGCCTAAGATATGTTAAAAAAAAATGTTTAAACTACAACGGAAAATTAGGGTAAATAATAGTATTCATAAAGGAGGCTATATTCCATTACAATTGGGCCTGGGTCGTGTCAGAAACTCCTGGGAAAACTATAGAAATATATATATACATATATATAACCTATACAAACAAGTGACTCCAAGATTAAATAAATCTTGGAAATCAGTAGGATTGACCCCATTTAATCGGTTGTTTGATCGGTGGGCTGTTGGGCGACCGAGATTTATTTTGGTCGCGCAGAAAAATAAAAACTTATATAAGACAAAAGGGAAGTCGAAGTTGAGTACTGAGGAGGGCACGTGCTAGATAAACCTCTCCCCTCCCAGGAAAAAAGTACGAAGCCGCTGAATCTGGACCTAGAGGTTCCAGTGAAGATCGCAAGAAAAGAAGTAACAAAGAATACACACACCATAACACACTGTTAATGTTATAGATGTATCATTTATGTTGTTAATGTTAGCCATGAAGGTAAAACAGGCTGTAAATGGATCAGGTTGTTGTGTATGTTTGTTAGGCAAACATACAATTGGCAAAAATGGGTAGACCTGTGAGGGCCTGGCTGTTTAGAACAGCAAACTAATTCAGCCCCATGTGAGAGGTGTAGCAATCTCCCATGATAGCGGGTAACCTCACACTGAGTTGTAAGTGTCTCCCTCAAATAGGTGGATAAAAATAAAAATAAAAAGAGCTCTCCCACAAAAGCTATTGGCTATTTCCAGCTCTACATACAAAACCATATCCCCCAGAGATGAGGGTCAAAAGCTCTAGACACCAATGTAAGGAAGTGTCTATACAAATGTAAGGTAAGGTTTGTGCAGATTGTAAAAAATAGCACAAAAGGGGGGATTGTGGAGGAAGAAATTTGTATCGAGTTGGGATACATCCACAGAGGATGTAGACACTAATTAATTCAGTGTGACGCTGCAGCGCCACAGGAAGTCAGAGACAAAGGGCTTTTCGCGCCACAACTTCAAAGGAACAGTTGTTCGTCCCCTATGGCAGGAAACCTCCTTCCCATTGGTTTAGGACCCTGGGAGGGCTGTTCTAACAACCTGTTATATCTTCATGTTAGCCCATAGCTCCATTTACCTGTAAGTTAACGCCCTGTTACTTCCCCCTTGTGATTGTTCCCTCCCCTTCCGTTGTGTTGGAGATAAATATCCGTTTGAATTTGAAGGCGGGAGATTCGCCGTCCTGCGTGACACGGGTCTCCGTGCAGCTGCTCGTAATTAAAGCTTTAATACTGTTTAAAGGAATTCTCTCTGATCCTGCTGAGTTATTTTTTCCACGACACCTGTTTCTGAATTAGCTGTCCATGGGTAAACTAGCAAAACCATCCTTTCAATAATTAATTTTTTTTCTATATTACACATCATATGTGTAATATGATGTGTAAGGGAGGGAGGGAGAGAAAGAGAGAGAAGCTGCGAACAATGCATGCAGGGCAGAATTGGGCCATTACCCACTATTAATTGACATACAAAAAAGGGCAGTAAAATTCCGGATTAATCTTAAAAACAGCGACCCCCACTCGTATCATCACAAAGCCCTGCAGTGCCAAGAACTGAGCCAAGAGCAAAGCCCCCTCAACAAGCTGACTGCACCAACATCGAACACCAAACAGCCTCAGGACAGCACAGTAGGCACAAAAACAATTAGCATCAACCAAATTACCACACAATACTAAGAAGATTACATCACCTTTTGGAAAAGACACACAAAAGCTGTCGGGACCTAAAAAGAGAATATACTGTGGCAGACCACCTGACCACAGTGAAGAACATCAAGCAAAGAAACATTCTGACAAATACAGACTCAGTGAGCACATCCTGGCCATAGAGACTGGCCGTCGCAGGCGGCCGCTGCCCAGAGAGGACAGGCTGTGCTCTCACTGTCTGAGACAGAGCTGCACTTCTTTCTAACCTGTGAAAAATATGAAAAAGAAAAGGAAACCTTTTCCCATTAATTACAACCCTGACTGATTTGGAAAAACTACAAATCCTTCTGGGAGAGAAAGGGAGCTGCGCCACATTAGCAGCACAATATGTAACAGCCTGCCATAACCTGAGGGACCGTGGAAGAACCTAATGAGACGGCAGTAAATAGTCACCAGTAATAGGATATGTATGTACAGTATATATATTAGTGGTGGGACTCGATTAAAAAAATTAATCTAATTAATTAGAGGCTTTGTAATTAATTAATCGAAATTAATCGCATTTTAATCGCATATCAATATTTGACACGAGAAGCAACATTTTTCAATTCAAATGGATTTTGGTATACGAGTGAATCAATGAATAGACATATACATAAGTTTAAGCAGCAAAATCTTGTTTATTTTAGCTACTACACAGACCAGTGCAATTTTTAACAAAGTGCAGCAATTTTAGGAATATGATAGTGCAAAGGACCTTTGGAAGAAGCTGCTGGATTTTTTCGAAATTGTCTTTCTGCATGGCAGTTCATAAATTGTGTCAGGCAGCGCAATCTGTAGCACCTTTTCCAGCCCCTTATCTTCGACCACCGAAAGTGGTCTACAGTCCACGGCAATCCAGTGAGCCAGTGAGTTGGTTACTTTGTTAGACGTGGTCTTACTCATCTTGGCTCTGAACCCCGTCATCTGGTCGAGTGTGGGTTGGCGACTCTGCTTGCTCGTACTAGGACTAACGTTAGCCTGATCCGCGTTAGCTCTGGCTTCCACGCTAGCTGCAACATGTTTAGCATTGAGAAACGTTCCGTGGTGTCTGGAGTGCAAAAATATAGTGCGATTAAAATGCGTACATTTTTAACGCGTTATTTTTCTGTAATTAATTAATCGAAATTAACGCGTTAAAGTCCCAGCCCTAATATATATATATATATATACACAGTATATATCTTGTTTTTGTGCACAACACATTGTGAAAAACATATTTTTTGTATATACTGTTTTGTATATGTGTTTCATGTTTGTTTATGTAATATGTTGAAATATGTCATGCCAATAAAGCTACAGGGAGGCTAATGGGCACCATTAGGCCAGTGTGGCTCAGGTCATGAGCCCCCTCTTCCTGCAGCCTGTGGTTCAGACGTGGTCGCAGGATTTCAGACGTATGGAGATGCTTTCAGCTTCACCGTCTTTTAGTTACACACTTTGAGAGAGACTTTCTCAGCTGCTGAGGGATTTACATATTTTACAACAACATGAGCTCTTCCTCCTCTCCCCTAATCGGGTCTTTGGGAGGCTAAATTTAGAACACACTGTCAAAACCGCCTTCAGGAAGGATTGTGTGCAGGTCCTTACCTTACATAATGCAAGTAGAAATATGCAATACCCATTTTAAAGAAATATATATTTAAACATGATGTTGAAACATATGTTAGAATGAAAAAAGGTATAAATTACCGGAGCCTACAAGTATGTACTTTTCCAGATTTATTGTAGAATATTTGGTACTTTTACATTGCAATACACATACAACACACATGCACATACACACACATATACAGCACACACACACATACCCATGAACACACAAAGCAAAGATGAGCCTGCTTATTAAAATCGACATCCGTAATAAATACTGTCATATCTATAGACTAAATACAGACATGAGATCATTTTCAAGTTTCTCAAAGAAAATAAAGTAATAGGACTGACAGTAAGTGAGCATCTCCTCCCGTCATCCGTGGGGTGTGATACATCACAGCCAACTGCCTTCCTGACTCCAAACTCTCCTCACTTAAATGAAGCCCTTGCTGGAGGGACCAGTCTGGATTACAACAGAAATCACTGCCTTCCTCTTCAAAGACTCAACCATGGATCCATTGTTGAATGGATAATTGTCCAGCAGCAATGCTGTGAGCAGCAATGCCCACAAACTGCTGGCTCTCCCAAATGTAAATATTTTCACTGTGCAATCAAAAGGTCAACGTTTCAACAGCGATGGTCTCGTCAGGTGATTAAACATTGGTTTATTCAAGTCCAGGCTTGATGCAGTACTGGATATTCTTTACACTAGGAAATGACAAGCCTACGTGGGCCGAAAGGCCTGTTCTTGTCATTATGTATTCTTATGTTCTTATGTTTACTGTTTCTCTAGATGTTTTGCCTGGTCTCTACATGGCATCTGTGATTGTGTTACTTGTGCATACAGTGAACACATTGCTTTGTTCTCTGTACACTGTGTTATCTGCTGGGGAAATGTCCTTCAACACTGTCCTTCAACATGGACCTCCAAAACTGTCCTTCAACACTATCCTCCAACACCGTACTTCGACACTGTCCACATATGGTTGCTGAGGCTTCCAGGCTGTCCTTGGCCAAGAACACCCTGGGACTGACCCCTCCATGGTATGAACAGGTCAGAGTGAGTGCCGTCAGAGTGAGCAGACCATCACTGTCCTTTTACACTGTCCTTCAAGACTGTCAGAGTGAGTGCCATTTCAGCCCACCCCATGTGACTGCACAGAGGGCGGAACACAGAGTCAGAGGCGTAGAGATAGAGGGAGTAGAACAGCCGCAGGACAGGCCAGTCAGAGCGAGCTGAGCTACTCTTATCCTCCACGTTTCTACTGCCTCAGGAGGCCGAGGGGTCATTGCAGGGCATAAGCGCAGCTTTATACATAGAAGACCCAAGCGCATAGCTAAGTCCAGCTCCAAATAAACACCATGTGTGTGTGTATGTGTGTGTATGTGTTTATGTGAGTGTACATGTGGGTGTGTGTGTGTGTGAGTGTGTGTGTATATGTGTTTATGTGAGTGTACATGTGTGTGTGAGTGTGTGTGTGTTTGTGTGTGTGTGTGTGTGTGTGTTTGTGTGTGTGTGTGTGTGTGTGTGTGTGTGTGTGTGTGTGAGAGAGAGAGAGTATGTGTGTTTATGTGAGTGTTTATGTAAATGCATGTGTGAGTGTATGTGAGTGTGTGTGTGTGTATGTGTGTGCGTTTGAGACAAGGTGTGTGTGTGTGTGTGTGTGTGTGTGTGTGTGCATGTGCTTGTTTGAGACAGGGGTTGTGTGTGTGTGTGTTTGCCCACTTCAGGTGGCTAAATAACTGAAAGGTCTGCAGCACTGCCTATTCAGTGCTGAACACTCGGGAGATAGCCCTGCAATTAGCCTGCTGTTCTACAGGGGGTGCACTTGCCACAGAATCCAGGATCAGCTACGGCCCTGGAGGATATAGGGCCCTGGAGGATATAGGGACCAGGGACAGGGGCTGCATTAAAATGTAATATATAGAATTATTCCCACAGGAACCTGGCCATGCTCAAATATTAATCTCATGAGGCCAGCTGTGCCCAGGAGTGCAGCACACTTTCAGACACGTGAAAATAAAGCTCAGTTCTGTAAGAGAGAATGCTCCCCACCTCCACTCTTCCACAGGCCAGTGATCTCTACATAGGCTGCGATTCTTCATCAAGCCTCCCTGTCTGATATTCATGCATACATATGCCATTTAGCAGACAATTTTATCCAAAGCGACTTACAGTAGTGAACAGTATACATTGAGTATACATTGTAGAGTATACATTTTTCAGTATATGTGGTCCAATGGGAATCGAACCCACAACCTAACCGGTGTCAGTGCCATACCTACTGAGCCACACATGCTTCCATGCATTACACTCAAATGCATAACATTTCTCTCACCCTTTTTGGTGGGGCTTGACCGATTGCAGTTATTTCTTTTTTATGTTGCTTTGCTGCTTTGCTTGGAAGGATTTATGGCCTTAGATTTAGAGAGAGGTCTTGTATAGCAAACATAAACATTATCTCTCTTTCCCACATACTCCCAATCTCTCTCTCTCTCTCTCTGAAAGTGGGCAACACTGCAGCTGGAGTTGACATACTGTTGATTTGAGTACGCACATACTGTTGATTTGAGTTCGGAATGCTTACATCGGGAACGAGGCGGGCGCGTTTCCTACAGTCCGCGTAGCGCGCCATCAGACCCAACACTGACTCTGATTGGATGAGTGCTGAGTGACTACAGCCTGGAATTCGATTGATCAGCTGATGGCGACGCTGATCACGTGACCGCTTTGAAACTTACTGAGACTTCAAATGTTGCGCTGAAGAAGAAATAACTTAATGACATTTTTGGCTGAATATACTATTTATCTTATAACACAAAATAGGCCAATCATATGATCATGATAATACTATTACTACGACTAATAATAATGGTAATACATATTTGGATGAAATTCATAATATAGCTATAGTAGCCTATACGCCCAGCTTTTTTTTCTTCACAAAAGCATGATCTTTCCAGAATATTAATTCAGGCGTTCACTCTTAACCGATGCTCTCTGGCCCATTGCAACATTTTACTTGAAGTGTGCGTTACAAATCCTACATAACCGCGCTGCATTACGCCTCCGAAATGCTTCTTAACACTTAACAAACATTCGTAAGCATTAGCAGAGCTCAGACCTCCCGTTCGCCCTCACGAGCCGCAGTATTGCACAAGTATTCCCGTATGAGCATGGAAGCGAGAACTGAAGTTTTAGATTCAATGGGTTTATTCATAAAGAATTACATAACGCCACCTTCACCTCGAGAAGAACAAACCAGGACATCTCCACCGCTCAACGAAACATTTAATAAACACGGCCTCTTATTTTGGCAGCTAGTACTATGGCATTCTAAACAGGATTACAATGTAAGATGTCCTTAATGTAACTTAATCTCTCTGAGAATTTGAGAACTGAGGTCAGCACACAGGGCAGCCGATCAAACTGTTAACACCTTTGGCGTTACACCTTTCACCTTTCTCCGATGTAGCCTATTCTTATTGAAAGAGTCTGCGCTGTCCCGTTCCGTCCAACGACGAATTTATCGCAACATCAGTAACCAGAGCGGTGATTTATTTTAAGGACAAAACGAACCCACATACAAAACCTGAAACCGGGTCAACTGTAGTGGGTCGGGTGCTGCCCCCTGTGTCGCACACACGGACAGACTGTAATTCATAATAGATGCAGTTGATTCATGGCATCCATCGGTGTGCGTATCACTGCCGACAAGAGTACGCGCGAGAGATGAAAATATAATCCACCGACTGGGATCAAAGGAAGAGAAGACAATGTACTTATTCATGTTACGGCGCGCGAGTAACACGATCATCTCAATTATCCAAATCTCATAATTGAGACGGAAGAAATTCTTTTTTTCTCTCCATTAAACTACCCCCTTCCCTTGACGTCTTTGAACACGTACGGAGCAAGAGGGGTGTGCGTGTTGGAGTTCTTAAGGAACTAAAACATTTCCGATATATATTTCTTAATTTGATGTTTGCCTGTGATATATTAGGTGTGCAAAACATAACCCGGTTAGCTTCAATCGATGATCCAATATTGGAACAAATCTAATGAATAAAGTAGGCAACTTTCTGGACATGTTTCAATAAACCCTTTCAAGTTATCCTCCAATGGGCTACAGAACAGGGTCCATCGGCTGTAGATTGTAAATTTCACAACACTTTTGATTAATTCCAGGGAGGTGCAATAAGACAATGTTGAATATGTTTCCCTGTAGCTATCTCATATACAAACCACCTACATACATATTACTTCAGCATATAAACTGATATTTGAGGTTTAAAAAACGGATGCACGCTATAAATATATATGTGGGCGATAGGCTGGAAACAGTTATGGAAACGAAATGCTCACCCCATACCTCCCCAAACGGGTACAGGCACGCGGATCTACCGCTACAGCCTCCCACAGACCCTGCTTAAATATTTTATTGCCCTTAAAATGCGGCTATCATACAGTTCTCTCCCGTGCCACCTGTGGAACCTCCTTCGCCGCAACTGCACACCTCTCCCCCCCTGGCCTTTGCAGGGGTGTGTGACGTTATAGTTCCACTCGCACATACGGCTGTACCTGCCCAAAGACTGACTTCACGATGGGGTGCAGGCTGGAGTCCAACTCGGAGGAAGCCCCGCTCGATCTCCCGTGGCTGCCGGACGAGCGCTTGGAGGCGGCGGGCAGCGGCGAGGAGGAGGCTGGGGGGTCGGAGGCGAGACTGAGGGACGAGCCAGTCCTTGTCCGGTCTTTGAATTCGAAGAAGAACGCTGCCTCGTCGATGGGCATGGAGAGGGAGGGCGCCCGTGCCGGGCGGGCGTTTCTGCCGTGGACCAGCGGCAGGTCACGCCGACTGGGTTTGTGCTGGGGGTGCGGGTGTCTAGACGACTTACTGCGCACTATCTCATCCCGGCCGACCTCCTGTATCTCTACTAATTCTTCCTGGCTGTATCCGTGGGCGAGGGGGGCGTGTGCCTGGCGTGACTGGCCCTTGCTCCGGCGTCTGTCCCCGCTGTTCCGGTTGTCGACGAGTTTGGGGTGGCACAGGGGTCTCCGGGCACTAGCCTCGCAATCGTCCAGCCAGCAAGTCTCCTCTGCGGCTCTGCCCCCTCTCTGGGCTGCGGGGCTGTGCTGGTTACGGCGGCTGCTCGCAGCGTTCTCTGGGTGGTGGGCAGACCGACCGCTCGCCGCTGATGATTTCAGCAGGGAGGTCGCCGACTCGCTCTTTGGAACTGTGGAACTCATTGCTTCTGTTCTTTCTGCTCCCGGTTTTAAGAATGAGCTTGGTGATAACAGATGAGCTATGAGTCTTCAGTATTCGCTACCCATTTGCAGGTGTTCAGCACGCCGCCCGTGTGCCTGCGCTGCCACAGATTAGTTTATTGGATCCGTGTTTCAGGTTGTTGGCACGTCGGATACAGTAACAGACTAACAGCACCCACCCACACACTCTCCGCATTACTCTCTCTCTCTCAAAGAAAAACGATCAAGTTCCGACAGCTACGGGGTACGCGCTACGGCGCTGTATCTTTACTCTGATAATCTCAGCCCTTGTATTTGGTGTGAGGCAGAGAGACGGCAACACACTAGTATTGCCAAACACACGCACACGCGCATACACACACGTATGCACCGCACAAACATATACTTACACACATGTACACACACGCACATGCTCACACAAATGAGCTTCGCACACACACCCACATACACACACTCACATATATACGCGCATGCACACACACACACACACACACACACACACACACACACACACACACACACACACACACACACACACACAGTAGCCTACGTTTAAATTTGGACGGCTTCCCTTGGTAGCCTATAGGTTGATACGGCGATGCGAGCCGACGCTGTCCTTGGTGTACTTGCTTCTTCTACGCCAGGTCCCGCTTGACAGTGGATCCTAATGACCCGTTTAAAAGCCATTTATAATGGAAATTAATCAGCCTCTCACCCTTTCCATTTCAGTTTCTAAACCTCACTGCCTCGTGAGATTCATTGACGTTTTTCAGACGTTTCATGCCTGGCCCTTCGGTGAAGTGTGAGTGGAGTAACTGAAAAATGTATTTACTTAGAGATCTGCAGAAAATGTTTTGTAGAATGTGGAAGGTTTTGTAAGCAACGAAATGTTCTCCCTAAGCCAAGCATATTAAAAATAAATGCAATAATCCTAAATCCACTTTATTCGTCTTTGCAAGTGTACTTTTATGTCGTTTTTAAAGTGTTGAAATATAAACACATTGTAGCCTAATTAGTTAGAAATTATGGCAATGCAAGCATGGAAATTAAAGAGACGCTGAAAAGGTCTGTCGCGCTATTTGATGCATTCCAGACATCTGTAGATTTAATGCAATGGAATCGCTTCTCAGACATACAGTATTATTATATTATAAGGTTTCTCCTTTGGATATTGGGGCCTGCGCTTTCCCCTGCAATCTAGGAACGTATGAGTAGAACTGAATGCGTTATTGTTCCCAATCAAGATTACGAAGAGTTGCCGGTCAAATTGAAATGTGAATTTAGTCATGCATCATTACAATTCTGAAGAGTGGTGTCGAAAATACAATTGTGACGTCATGTAAACCGCAATACGCCATGAAAGTGACTACGTCACTGTTGGAAGCAGGAAATCACTGGAGGAACACAGACCACAACCGTCAAAATTGTTATATATTTCGTCCCACTATGAACCAACTGTAAGGACAGAGAAAGTTGTCATGTTTTTCGTTTCCACAAAGACAACAAATTGACGATATTGTGACATAAGCAATGTGTGTATGTGCAGTTATGTTAGCAAAAACTGTTGCTACTGTCAATAATTGTATGAACTATGATCATGTTCAACAGCTGTGCACCAACTAGCTCGTGCTATCAAGATTAAACATCCATTCGCTCCTAACGTTAGCTCAGTTACAGTTTTCTCAATCGTTTAAACACAATTCTTGAAAAAGTATCTACATTCTCAAAATAAATTAGTATGCACAAACTCCACAACAGTATAACGCGCTTCGCTAAACAGCAGACTACAATCGAATTAAACAGCTCACAGTTCTACATGCAATCAATTTATACAGCTGGATATTTTACTGAAGCACCTCAGGTTAAGTACCTTGCTCAACGGCAGTACCTCACCCGGGAATCAAACTTGTAACCTCTGAGTTACAAGCCGAGTTCCATAATATATTGCACTGCTGCCTGATCTTGATTGGTAGCTCATTTAATCAGTATGATATGATACTTCTGTCCTTGTTACCTGTGATCTCTATTACACAGACATTCCAAAGATCCCTGAATTTAGTTCTAACAGGTTTCACAAGCATGCTTCTCAAAAACCATACCTCATTATATCATACCTGACTACTTGGGGGCACAGCTGTCGGACCAGACAGCAGCTTATCAAATTTAAAGAATTGCATTTTAATTTGATCTAAGGTTTCTGTTTGACTGCTGTCCAGAATGTCTACATCAGAAAGAATCCATTAAAGATCTATTTAGGTAATTCTGATTCTGCAGAGCAATGCGATGCATTATGGGTGTATTAATGTTGGTTATAGTACACCAGGCATGTATTTGTACTGTAGAATATAATGACATTATAGTCCACAGAATGTGTAAAACTTTGTTAGGCTACAGCACATACAGTGGGGAAAATAAGTATTTCACCCCCTGCTGATTTTGTGAGTTTGCCCCCTTACAAAGAAAGGAACGGAACGGTCGGTCTATAAATTTCATGGTAGGTTCATCTTAACAGTGAGAGACAGAATATTTTTTTAAAAACCCAGAAAATCACATTATATGAATTTTAAACATTTATTTGTGTTTTATTGAGGAAAATAAGTATTTCTCCCCCTAGCAAAACAGCAAGAATTCTGGCTCCCACAGACCGGTTATGTGACCAGGAGGCACACAGATTAGTCCTCTTACTTAATTAGTACTCCTAATTAAGTACTCGTTACCTGTATAAAAGACAACTGTCCACAGAATCAATCAATGAATCAGATTCCAACCTCTCCACAATGGGCAAGACCAAAGAATTGTCTAAGGACATCAGGGACAAAATTGTAGACCTGCACAAGACTGGAATGGGCTACAAGACCATTGGCAAGCAGCTTGGTGAGAAGGAGTCAACTGTTGGTGCGATAATTAGAAAATGGAAGAAACACCAATTGACCATCAATCTCCTCGGTCTGGGGCTCCACGCAAGATCTCACCTCGTGGAGTGAACCTGATCATGAGAAAGGTGAGGGAACAACCCAGAACTACACGGCTGGAGCTTGTTGATGATCTCAAGGCAGCTGGGACCACAGTCACCAAGATGACCATTGGTAACACACTACGCCGTAATGGATTGAAATCCTGTAGTGCCCGCAAGGCCCCCCTGCTCAAGAAGGCACATGTACAGGCCCGTCTGAAGTTTGCCAATGAGCACCTGGATGATTCAGAAGAGGCTTGGGAGAAAGTGCTGTGGTCAGATGAGACTAAAATCGAGCTCTTTGGCATCAACTCGACTCGCCGTGTTTGGAAGAAGAAAAAAGCTGCCTTGGACCCCAAGAACACCATCCCCACCGTCAAGCATGGCGGTGGAAACATTATGCTTTGGGGCTGTTTCTCTGCTAAGGGCACAGTTTCTCTGCCAACAAGGGTTTCTCCACCAAGTACTGAGTCATGTTTTGCTAGGGGGTGAAATACTTATTTTCCTCAATAAAACACAAATAAATGTTTAAAATTCATATAATGTAATTTTCTGGGATTTTTTTAAATATTCTGTCTCTCACTGTTAAGATGAACCTACCATGAAAATTATAGACCGTTCCTTTCTTTGTAAGGGGGCAAACTCACAAAATCAGCAGGAGGTGAAATACTTATTTTCCCCACTGTACATGATAAGTAAATTAGTAGTCATGTCTAAAATGCATATACCAGAGATCAGGTGCTTGGTCATGTAAGTAAGTAAGTAATGTCCATTATGTATTG
This sequence comes from Aldrovandia affinis, assembly GCA_029706075.1. Taxonomy (NCBI): domain Eukaryota; kingdom Metazoa; phylum Chordata; class Actinopteri; order Notacanthiformes; family Halosauridae; genus Aldrovandia; species Aldrovandia affinis. The sequence goes on from JAINUG010000115.1 coordinate 3,176,582, forward strand.
CCATGAGTCCTTATGTGTAGAAATGTCATATTTAAGGGTAATACATTTTTATACTCTATTCCACTCTATTCTACTCTGTTCTATAATACACTCTTTGGTGTCTCTGTCCTTGGGAAGTGTCATGTGGCCAAAGGAAATGTGTGTCCACTGTGACCCTTTACAGCCTCAGATACCACCCCCCAGCTCCACCTATGCTTCATCTTTGTCCAGTTGTCAGCTGGTTTAAAGAAAAAAAATGTGACAGAGGCTGAGAAAAATATTATGATGAAATTGTGGAGAATACACTAAAACACAGTTTTGTGCTGGAGAACACACTAAAACACAGTTTTGTGCATTGTGCCGTGCAAGTGAAGGAGCCATATCTCCAGCTCTTAACTGTACAGTATGAAGTAAACACCCGGCTGTGCAAATGAGTACAGGATCTTTAAAAGTGAAAAAGGAAATTATCATTCATTCACTAACACTGGTATCTACAAATGGAAATTGTGCTCTGAAAAATTGCAGAAAATGATGGTAGAGATCAAAGTGTTGCAGGCAAGAGTTTTGTGTTCAAGTAATGGTGAAAAATGTATACAAATTTACAGGCAAAGCACCCTCCCATTGCTCCTTTTCCCTTGGGCCCCCCTCAGTCCCCCCCCCCCCCGTCTGGTCCTCTGTCTCTGGAGTGAACCTTCACCAGATGCTCTCCAGTCAGTCAGAGTGTGGGTTATATAACCTGTGTCCCTGTTTCCCCAACCACGTTTTCCCCATTTTACACTGTTCTTTAACCCCTCGCCCTGTTTTAAAACTCCTGGCACGTTTCGCAAAACTTCTACACATATTACAAAAACTGTCTCCTCTACAGGAGTGAGAAAATTCCCAAACTGAAACAAACCTAATTCATGTAAAACTACAAATAATGTTTTACAAACTCAGGGAAAACATTATGCAAATTAAAATAAATGCATTTAAAAGAAGAGCTAGTTACATGTTTTGAGCGTTGAGCTTTCACACGTTTTCACCATTACATTCAGGAAGTGGGATTCAGTCAAGGATCAATGAATACATTACAATGTACTCCTGGCGTTCATATTCAGTAACTCATCATATTCAGTAACTCATATTTCACTCCTGTCCAGCACATTCTGCCTCGATACTTGTGCCATGGGGCTGTTGTGCCTTTTTCCTCCCGTGGCTTTCCAGAGGACACAACTGATTAAATGTTCCTTTTTCAGACACATAAATGCTTTTTGAAGAACTTTTGGTAAACAATTTAAATGTGAAACATCATTTTTATATATTTGCAAGTCATGTATATGATGAGTCATGTAGCCTACATACTCTCTTACAAGTCGTTTTGGATAAAAGCATCTGCCAAATGTCTAAATTGTAAATTAGACACTGCATTGAGTTAATAATGATTGAAGATTGAAAATATGATCCACTGGCACAAGGAAGGATAGAAGTGTTAGAAAGGAAAAGGGTTTTTTCCCCAGTGATAAAAAGAGCAGGCTCTAACACGGAGGGAGAAGCAGAATTATCCGACACTGAATGACGCTGCTTTTCTAAAATAAACCGCCACGGTGACCAGACAAGAACAGAACTTCTATAACTAGCATACAGAGCTGAAGGATTGCATAACATAAAATCTGACATTAAAGAAAGTCAAAATAAAGAATAATAATAATATGCTGCAGGTAAATGGAACACTCCTGGTCACATCTGTTTACCCATGGTGCTCTGCTGTCTTAGACCAGATGTTATGGGAGACAGGGCAAATGGCCTGAGATATTATGATATATATATATATTTTTACATATGCATGGACTCAAATGGTTGGGAAAGACTCCTCACACTGTGTGTGTGAAAACGTGAGGCAGTGAGGCAAGAATATATCTCTCCTTTTCTCCCTCACTCCCTCTCTCTTTCTCCCAGGGGCACTGTGGCCTGGCATATGTGTCTCCACTTCCTCTCTTGCTCCAGGGAGAGGTGAAAAATCTCTCGCTTCCCTCCCTCACTTTCTTGTTTGTTTGTCTTTTTTTCTCACTCTGTACCTCTTGTATCTCTCATCTGTCTCTTCTTGTCAATTGCAGATACCCCCACTTTTTCTATCATTATTTTTCTCCTCCTGCCACCCTCTCACTCCTCTACCCTTGAGAAAACACGGTGGCATATTTAAAAAGGCAATGTGTATGTGTGTGTGTGTGTGTGTGTGTGTGTGAGTGTGTGTATGTGTGTGTGTTTGTGTATGCGCATGTGTGTCTGTGTGAGTGTGGTATGTGTGTGTGTGGTGTGTCTGTGTGATAGAGTGTGTGTATATGTGTGTGTGCATGTGTGTGTGTGAGAGAGTGTGTGTCTGTGTGTTCTAGGTGTAAACAGTTCAAAGTTCAAAATGCCTCCTTTTGCTGAGGCATGCGGAGCTCTTGGTAGTACTTTTCTTTCTTACTTGCTAAAGCGGAACTCAATCAGGGGTCGGGCTGCTATTATTTCTGAATGAAGCACATGGTCATACACTTCTTAACTTTACAAATATGACAGTATGAACATACTAAGATCAAAGCATATAATTACAGTTTTTCTCAATTGTTTGAACACATTTCCTGAATCCATGACTCTTTTTCTCAAAACTAAAAGCAGAAAGCTCAATCAGTAAACAATGTGAACTCTTCTCAAAATGACACGTTTTACAGTTTTTCTCCATTGTATACACACAGAAAATGGAACTATGCACACAATTCTGAAAACTTGAAGCTCATGTATCAACAACAAGATTCCAGACTGCTAAACTTTAAGCACAATTCCATTGTTTTCACTCAAATAGCAATTCCAAATCACATGTTTGCAAAACTCTAAGCACAATTCCATTGTTTTCACTCAAATAGAAATTCTAAATCACATTTTTGCAAAAGTCTAACCACAAATCTCATCATTTAGCACACTTTGTTCACCTGGAAAACACTGGCCTTCAAAATGCCACACCCTAATTACTAATTGGTCTCACTCACTTCTCACCTGTTCAAACTCAATTGGCAAAACACTTCAATCATGTGTCAGAGCATAAAAGAGGCCTCAGGTGGCCTCTTGTCACGTCTCGTGTTCGTGTTCCCCGTAATTAGGTGTTTTCATTTATTCCATGTTTTCCTGGCTGTCTGGTCCGTGTTTTCATTTTCACTTACCTGTTCCCAGTCTTGTCATTGTATTATCGTTTTCACCTGTTCCTCATGTGTCTGATTGCAGTTAGCTGCATTCGTGTTAATTCCTAATTGTTTCTCGTTATGTCTGATGTAGTTAGCTGTGTGTTTTCCCATGTTCGTTGCCAGATTGTCTTGTGCTTTGCGTATGCTTACACTACTCTCCAGCGTTTTCTCTGTTTCCCCGCGTTTTGTTTCATCGTGTTTGTGCTTGTGCTCCAGTGTTCGTCTTGATCTCAGTCTCGTTCCCGCTCCTCCCTGTGTTCCCTGGACTGCTTTCACGTTTTCAACCTTCGCCTGCCCACTGACTACGCCTTGCCTGTCCCTGATACCCCTGAAGCCCGAAACAAACTCTGCCTGTCCCCGACCATTCTTTGGATCCCTGCATTGCTCTGTTTACCCCTGTATGACCATTGCCTGTTTATGCAATAAAAGCCATTATTGCATTTCTGGGTCCGCGCCTGGTTTTCCGACACCGTTCCTGACAGAACAATCTGGCCACGATGGAACCAGCGGACCGACCGAACCTGCGGCGTTGCCCGTTACCACGGGATACGCCTGGGACATCATGAGACGGAGCTGCGGACATTGCAGCAGACCGTCCAAGCTTTGGCGGAGCAGCTTTCCACCATGGCCCAAGTCACCCAGGAGTCTGCAGCGGCTGCCCGTTCTGCACAGACTGCAGCGACCCAAGTCCAGACGCAAGCTGGGTATCTGAGGGGGTTCAAACCTCAATTACCTCCTCCAGAACGCTACCTGGGCGACCCCAACTCCTGTCGTGCTTTCCTCAGTCAGTGCTCCCTGGTGTTCGAACTACAGCCCTCCTCGTTTCCCACAGAAAGAGCAAAGGTAGCTTACGTTATCACGCTCCTTGGGGGAAAAGCTTGACTGTGGGGGACCTCCCTCTGGGAGAATGGACATTCTGCTCTCACGACTTTCTCATCCTTTGTGGAGGAGATGAGAAGGGTTTTTCGACCGGTCCTCGGTCGGACGGGCGGCTGCCCGTCAACTGCTTCATCTTCGCCAGGAGAACAATCAGTCTCAGACTACTCCATCGAGTTCGGACCCTGGCTGCCTCAGCAGGATGGAATGCTGTAGCCACCTACGACACCTTCATGCACGGTCTCTCCGAGAGGGTTCTGGATGAACTGACCGTGTGCGACCTACCTCTGGACCTGGACAGACTCGTGGACCTGGCCATCCGCATCGCCACCGTCTGCAGGAGAGAGGAAAGAGGCGTCGCGAATTCCCTGCTCCCCCTTGCTTCCGGCCTGTGACACGATCCAACTCCCCTGCTCAACTCACTGCGATCACGGAGCCCATGCAGTTGAATCGGGCCCCTCTATCCGAGGCCGAACGCCAGCGCCGCTGGGAGGGAGGACTATGCCTTTACTGCGGAGGCAGGGGACATTTCCGGTCGTCATGCCCGGTAAAGAGACAACGCCTGTCCGTGAAGAGGGAGGTTCTGACGGGTGGCTCGCAAGTATCAACTTTCCGACCCCAACGTCCCATGCTCCACGTCGTCCTCTCCTGGCAAGGAGAGCAGTTTCCAGTGCAGGCCCTGATTGACTCGGGGGCCGACGCTAATCTCATCTGCCCTACCCTGGTTCGTCGCATGGGAGTTCCGGTGTCCCGTCTAGCGACACCTCTCCAAACCAGGACCCTGACAGGTACACCTTTAGCACTGATTGAGGAGATCACCCAGCCTCTCGAGCTGCTTGTTTCCGGAAATCACAGGGAGAGATTGGCCCTCTATCTTATGGAGTCTCCCCACGCTCCAGTGGTGCTTGGCGGACCCTGGCTGGCGACCCACAATCCCAGTATTGACTGGACTACTGGACACATCCGGGAATGGAGCCCTTTCTGTCAAAGATCTTGCCTACATTCCGCAGCTACCCCTGGAGACTCTACGCCCATGGCTAGAGAGAAACCAGTTGACTTGTCACTCGTGCCCTCTGAATACCACGACCTCGGCCAGGCTTTCAGCAGGTGGTCTCAATTTTTTGCCCGTTTGGTTTTTACTTTATCCCTTCGCCCAGGTTCCAAGAACATCAAGCCCGACGCCTTATCCCGGGTCTACGCCTCTCCAAAAGAGGAGAGCAATCCGGAGTCGATCCTGCCACCTAGCTGCGTGGTAGCAGCAGCAGTGCTTGATGTTGTTCGGATGGTGGAGGAGGCGCTCCTCAACACACCGGGTCCCAGAGATACACCGGCCAACCACCTGTTCGTGCCAGAGACCGTCCGGCCCCAGGTGCTGGAGTGGGCCCACTCTTCCCCCATGGCCTGTCACCCTGGTATTTCTCACACTCTTGCTCTGTTGTCTCGTAGATTTTGGTGGTCCACCATGAAGGATAACACGGCTGAATTTGTTGCAGCCTGTGTGCCCTGTGCTCAGTTTAAATCCACCAACGCACGCCCCAGCGGTCTCCTTCAGCCCCTGGTGGTTCCACGACGCCCGTGGTCCCACGTCGCCCTGGACTTTGTAACCGGTCTACCACCATCAGAAGGTAACACAGTTGTACTTACGGTGGTAGACCGGTTTTCCAAGAGTGTGCATTTCATTCCGCTGCCCAAACTCCCCTCTGCCAAAGAGACCGCAGAACTCATGGTGAGACACGTTTTTCGCCTCCATGGGTTACCACAGGAGATGACCTCGGACCGGGGGCCCCAGTTCTCCAGCAGGTTCTGGAGAGCGTTTTGCTCCCTGATCGGCGCCAAACCCAACCTGTCCTCTGGGTTTCATCCAGAGACTAATGGCCAGACAGAGCGCTACAACCAGGAGCTGGGGAAGGGACTGCGCTGTCTGGCTGAACAAACTCCTGCTACCTGGTCACGCTCCCTGCCCTGGGTGGAGTACGCTCACAATTCCCTTCCCGTTTCCTCTACCGGAATCTCTTCGTTCTACTGTTGTCTGGGATACCAACCTCCTCTGTTCCCGGAGGAGGAGAAGGCGGTGGAGGTGCCGTCTGCCAAGGCCCTAATCTCAAGAGCCCGAAGTACATGGCGGAGAGCACGTGTCACCCTACTTCGCCACGTCTCGGCCATGAAGAGTCAGGCTGACCGCCACCGTCGTCCGGCCCCTCGCTACAGGGTCGGCCAGAAGGTCTGGCTCTCTGCCAAAGACATTCCCATGCAAGTCTCTTGCAAGAAGTTATCCCCCAGATTTATTGGTCCCTACCCCATCGTTCGTGTTATCACCCCCTTGGCCATACAGTTGCGCCTCCCCCCTCCCCTACGCTCATCCATCCTGTGTTTCATGTGTCTCGTCTCAAACCCTATCTTGTCTCTTGTTTTAACCCTCCTGTCCACACCCCACCTCCGCCCCGGCTCATCGAAGGGGGCCCAGTCTACACCGTTCGCCGCCTGCTGGATGTCCGATGCAGGGGCCGTGGTCGCCAATTTCTGGTGGATTGGGAGGGGTACGGTCCCGAGGAACGCAGTTGGGTGCCCGAGAGACATATTGTCGACCCCTCCCTAATCCAGGAATTCCTGCGTCGGCATCCGGTACAGGTTGGTGATCCGCCAGGTGGCGTCCCTAGGGGGCGGGGGGTACTGTCACGTCTCGTGTTCGTGTTCCCCGTAATTAGGTGTTTTCATTTATTCCATGTTTTCCTGGTTGTCTGGTCCGTGTTTTCATTTTCACTTACCTGTTCCCAGTCTTGTCATTGTATTATCGTTTTCACCTGTTCCTCATGTGTCTGATTGCAGTTAGCTGCATTCGTGTTAATTCCTAATTGTTTCTCGTTATGTCTGATGTAGTTAGCTGTTCGTTTCCATGTTCATTTCCTGATTGTCTCGTTATTGTATTATCGTTTTCACTTAATTCCTCATGTGTCTGATTGCAGTCAGCTGCATTCATGTTTATTCCTGATTGTTTCTTGTTAGGTCTAAATGTATTTAAGCTGTGTTTTCCCATGTTCGTTGCCAGATTGTCTTGTGCTTTGCGTATGCTTACACTACTCTCCAGCGTTTTCTGTTTCCCCGCCTTTTGTTTAATTGTGTTTGTGTTTGAGAAATTGAGCTATAGTTTCAGGAAACGTGTTTAAACGATTGGGAAAAACTGTAATTTGCCATGATGTCACAATAACATGACATGTGCTCAATTTCCATCATATTGATGTCAAGTGGGTTAATAAAGCACACAACACAAAGTGCTAATTGCTAAATTGTTCACTCAGTAATCAACACTTCATTATGTATACAAGTAAAACAAATTGTGAAAGCTATGCAAAGAATGGAGTAGGATGGTGAGAGAGTTTCAAGAAGAGTAAGAACGAGAGGAGGTGGAGGAGGAAGAGGGGATGAGGGAGGTAGGGGATGAAGGGGACATGGTGGAGGAAGAGGAGATGGAGAGAAAGGGGTAGAGGGCAAGTGAGAAGAAAGGTCTCAAATGACTTGAGAGCAACTCTAATTAACTTTGTCATCAATTGTGGATTTTTCCCGAGAGAGGCAGAGCTTTGTAAATCATCAATACCTCTACCTTCTTAGTGTATCGTAAAGAGACAAACGTGCAAAATGTCAGATATGACATTACCAAAATTGACACACTTTCCATGTATAAAAATGTGATTACATACTATAGTATTTCCAAAATTGTGATGAACAGATGTTTTGCATAAAGGAAAACATTTAATCAACAAATTATGGTTAATATTTTTAAATAAATCAGTTAATAAAAAAAGGGATTGCTGAAATTTCTGATAAACACATTTTACCACTACGTAATACGTGTGTGGATACAGCTGAATATGTTCAGTTCTAATCAATAGATGACGTGTGTATATTTTTGAAGACAATATTCATTTTTATAAAGATATCAGAAATGAAAGCAATACTTTTACATAAATGGTCTTCCTGTACAGACCTACTGTGTTCTCATGTTCTGATTTCCTTCTGCTGAAATGTGCAGCACAAAACATTGTCATTGAAAAAATTATTTAGAATTTTTCCTAACGGAATTTGTGTATTCATTTTATATTTACTGTAAAATGAAATTTGAACTTTACATAAGTTTTGTTTGTAATGTTTGGCAAAATGGTGTATGTAGTTTTGTAATTTGTGTGAAAACAATGAAAACGTACTATTTTTTTAATATTAATGTTACTCTTTAAAATTATGAAGCGTTTAGTGTTTAGTGCATTAGTTTTTCTCGATTCCTTTGGCACATTTTTCCATTCACAGTTAACTTTTTCAAAACCAAAACACCATATGTTTGCAGAATTACCCCACCTTCTCAAAACTTGTCACACACCCATCAAAACCAAACATTTCCATCAAAACCTACAATTTGTGCTCAATTGAAAATGTATGTTTTCTCATTTATTTAACAATGGATAACATTACATTACATTACATTACAGGCATTTGGCAGATGCTTTTATCCAGAGCGACGTACAACAAAGTGTTAACCGTAGCCAAGAACAGTTTAGCTGAAAGCCACCCTAGTGGGAAGTACAGTTCCTAGGTGCTAGGAGCAACCACATAGTTAAACTAGGACCCTGTAGATAAATCTGTAGCCACAATTCAAAGGTAGCAATAAAGCAATCAGTGCGGAAAATAATGCCTAAGCCTAATACAATACACTTTGGTTAGAACCTCAGTCCCAAGTAACTTGGAGATCTGGGCCCGTATTCACAAAGCATTTTAAGGGTAAAAGTTGGTCGTAACTCCGCAATTTAGGAGCAACTCCGAAAAATAATGGGCGTGTCACTCATAAATTTAGGACTCCTAAATTTTTGGGATAAGAGTATTTCACAAAGGGTTTGAGAGCTAAAAACAGCTCCTAAGTCCAGGAGAAGTTAGAAGCAGCCAAGAGGACTTCTAAGTTGCTAAAGACCTACTGACAGCGATCCGAAAATGGCTGCTGCCGGCAATCGTCCTCTCAATCGCGTAAACACTTTGGAGATATTGAATGATACAGAGCTCATAAAAAGGTACTGCCTCAATCGCGAGGGTATTATATATATTATATTATATATATTATATATAGATACCCGCTGATTGTTTACGAGATGCAGACATGTAACCAATTGACTAGTCAGTATTCTTGGTTTCATGTTAAATCAGTAACACATAGCCTACATTTGTATTTTAGAATCTTTATTAGAATATAATAGGGGTGCATCGGATCATTTTCGGATCAGCAAAAAAATAATAACGGGGCCAAAGGCGCGTTTCCACCAAAAATTACCAGGAACTATTCTCAAGGAATTAAATGAATGATAATTTCAGTTTTTCAATGTAAGTTATTTCACTAAATCTTTATTCGAAAATTTCACAAAATACATTTTTAGATTCAGTACGCCTTAGGCGATTTAACTAGGGTGGTCTTATGCCTGAATTAATTTAATAAAAAATTTAAAGATTGCTAATGTTTAAATTCTATTTAATTCGGTCGCGTTTCTAAAAACATGCCTCCCAGAAAGGCATTTAGTATGAAAAACAAAGCAAACCAAAACATACATGGTTGTCTATCTCTTCACTGTAACTCTGCATCGAGATTTAGGGAATTGTTACTTTAAAACGTAACAGCGGCTGTATTTGTATTTCTCTATGATGGTTCAATTTAGGGCGGCACGGTGGTGCAGTGGATAGCGCTGTCGCCTCACAGCAAGAAGGTCTTAGGTTCGAATCCAGGCCGGGGGCCTTTCTGTGTGGAGTTTGCATGTTCTCCCCGTGTCCGCGTGGGTTTCCTCCAGGTACTCCGGTTTCTTCCCACAGTCCAAAGACATGCACGTTAGGCTAATTGGAGAGTCTAAATTGCCCGTAGGTATGAGTGTGTGAGTGAATGGTGTGTGTGCCCTGCGATGGATTGGCGACCTGTCCAGGGTGTATTCCTGCCTCTCGCCCGGAACGCATGCTGGGATAGGCTCCAGCCCCCCGCGACCCTGACCAGGAATAAGCAGCTTAGATAATGGATGGATGGATGGATGGGTTCAATTTAGCTATTAATCCGCGGATCATATGTGTGCCGAACCGTGGCGGTTGATCCGTACGCGGGCAGAGACCCATCCCCTATATCAGCCAATCGCTGTGGGCATTCTGAGTAAGCTCGTTCATGAGAAACAACGTCATCCTTAGCAACGACGTCAACCCCGCCCTCACTCTTAGCTTGAAAATTCTAGGAATTCCTTAGTATGAGTTTGTCTTTGCAGCTTTGTGAATAGGTTTTAAGGTGGGACTCCTAACTAAAAGGTTTTAGTGCGATTTAGAAGTACTCGGTAAGATAAAATTATTTGTGAATACGGGCCCTGTTGAAGAAGCACATGCTCACCCTAGCAGACCCTATCAGGATTTATTGTTTTCAGGCTATAAATAAAGGTCACTCTATCTCCGTTTTGGAGCTATAATGGCCAATGCATTGAATGTATGGAGGCAGGCCTACAGTTATCTGAATACTACTATTCTACTAAGATTTCATAGCCATTCTCCAATTTGGCATAATAAACAAATCTTATCTAGGTCAAAACCTTTGAATTTTCCCGAGTGGTCCAATAGAAACATTTTCATTTTAGATTACATATTTAATAATAATAATAATAATATATGCCATTTAGCAAACGCTTTCATCCAAAGCGACTTACAGTAGTGAATGCATACATTTTCAGTATATGTGGCCCCAGAGGGGATTGAACCCACAACCTAAGCGTTGCCATAATAGCACTGGTCTTCGAAGTTTGGGACCTTAAAGAGTCATATTCCCTGCCAGGAACATAGTTTTTTTTTCATACCTCAGGCTACGTTCAGCTTTAAAAGTCTATGGAGTATGGATTCCACTAATGAAATTTCTCCTGACTCTTCACAAGTCAACAGGTCTAGTGTCGTCCATTTACTCATATGATAGCATATGATCTAGGTACTCCTGCAGTAGCCTCCTGGTGGGATAGAGAGCTTGGGGTGCAATTAAATTGGAAGGAGATATGGAGCAATACATTCTCATCTTCCAAAAATCTCTCACAGTAACTAATTCATTTCAAATATATTTATAAATTCTATGTTACTCCCAATCTTCGTTTCACAATGAAACTATCAGTCAGCAACTTGTGTCATATCTGCTCTGTCAGTTCAGTGGGCACATACCTGCATATGTTCTGGGAATGCTCAGTGATTGCCAAACTACGGGCATTTGTTCACACAACTATGTGTCAGTTGTTAGACAAAGCAATTGAGCTAAATAGAATGACCCGGAAGCTATTCCTATGCTCCTCCACTGCTGCTAAGAAAGCAATTTTAAAAGCTTGGTTTGACCCAAGTACTAACCTAAAACGGGCATGGACTGGTTACTATCAGGACATTCTTATTATGTAATCCTCCATGGCGAGGTTGTATGGGACCTCTCCAAATACTTTAGGGGAGTGGTCCCGAGCGATCTCTGCTGTTGGTGGAATTAGATCAGCGTAGGAGCCCAGACTGAACACGTACATTACATTACATTACATAACATAAAAATTGAAACTACAGCTATCAATATCAACCTCTGCAACCATCACTTCAACTTTTGTGCAGTACCCTCACAGTATTGACTATTTTACCACTGACAACCATACTACAATTTGGGTTTTGTACTGAACACTCTTACTTAGGGAATATACTGTCAGAAAGTATTTGAAATCTCTATAAAAATGTGTATACAGTAAAATATTGTAGTTCTGTTTTTGTATTGCTGAATACTGTAAAGGATATTCTAAACAAGGACCTGTCAACACCATTGATTTACATTTGTTCTACTGTGTACAAAATGGCAAAGATTCTCACACAAAATAAATATTTATTGCAGTCATTTTTCCACATCTACATGTACACATACATACTGTAAGAAATCAAAATGACAGGCTTCAATATACAGTAAAAAGGTCAAATCTCAAACTAAAAAGTCCATAAAAGCAAATGAAAAGCAAATGTAAATATTCATTTTTCAAACATTATCGACGCGGACCTGACGATTAGGCCACATGTTCTCATCTACATAACAGTTGATGTCTTCCGTTGCAATGCATTGTGGAAAAAATCTTCTGGAATTCAATTCAATTCAATTCAGGAATGGCGAATCCATCCCTGGCAGTCCTCTGCGCGGATTGCCAAGCATGCAGCATTCATTGCATCCAGCAATGACATTTGGTCATGTGGCCTGTGATCATATACTTTCCAACGCCAGCAGGAGAAAAACTCCTCGATTGGATTTAGCATTGGAGAGTAAGCTGGAAGAAACAGCATCATCATACGTGGGTGGGCAGTGAACCAGTCATTCACTACTCGTGAATGGTGGAAGGCCACATTGTCCCAAATGATTACAAAACGGGACATGTCCGCCCTGAACAGGCCTCTCTCATGTGGCAGCACCAGCCTATCATGCAAGGCATTGAGGAACGTAATTAGGCGATCGCTGTTGTATGGGCCTATGGTTGGTATATGGCAAAGGACTCCATTTGTGGCTGCACAGATTGTAATGTTGGCACCCCTCTGTCCTGGCACGGTTACTGTCGCCCTGTGACCAATGATATTATGGCCACGTCTCCTAACTTGAATCCCGCCTCATCCACATAGATGAACACATGTGTTGTGTCTGCTTCCAGTTCCATTACTCTCTACATTCAAAAAGAAATTCAGAGTAAATTACAACATATACAGAAGGTGCTTTTCTACAGTAATTGAATGTTATGCAGCAAGACAAATCCTTTGCAGTGACAGATCCGTACCTGTACATACTGTGCATGCGCTGCCTTTACATTGTCGCTATTCCTTTGGAATGGTACCTTGTATAGCTGCTTCGTTGCCACCAGATTGCATTTGAGGATGCGGTCTATTGTTGCAACACTGACACTGTTCACATTGACAAATGTCCCCTGGTCAGCTAAGACAGCTGCCCTGATCTCCCGCAACCTGATGGCATTGTTAGCAACCACCATGTCCACAATAGCAGCCTCCTGTTCTGCAGTGAACATTTTCCCCCTGCCACCAGTGTGGGCCAGTGTATTGATTTTGTGAAAATAGTGCAATAGGCTGTAAATACTGTAAATATACAGTAATCAGAATTCTACTGTATATTTTGAAAGTCAGTTACTCTATTGTAAATGGCTTCAGTGAAACTACAGTACTGCATTGTATTGTGGCAACACACTTGACAAAAGTATAGAAATGGTTGTTGCCAAGAGTGCAAATACAGTGAAACACAGTACAGTAAATTGACTGTAAAGGCCGGCAAAGTGACTTACCAATAGTCATTGCATAACGTACGAACAATTGATGCCACAGTATGACGGCTCAGGTTTGGCTGAACCCTTTGGCCAGCCTCTCTCATGGAGAGGCCATGATTGACTACGTGATCAATGATTGCTGCCCTAATTTCATTAGAGGATCTTACATGAACGCCACGTCCCCTGACAGGGGCCCCTAGTCCTAGTCCTAGTCCTAGTCCTAGTCCTAGTCCTAGTCCTAGTCCTAGTCCTAGTCCTCGCGGAGGTTGTTGGTGGCGGCCTCCTCGATCCATGCTTAGTATCAACTTCAATCTATTGACCTCTTTTATAGGTTGAGAACTAATTGATTAATTGTGCACAGAGAGTTCACACAGGTGCTGACGATATTTAGAATTGAGAGAGCAGTTTCAGTAGGCTGCTACTAAGTGTCTGCAATGTGTTGACATGGTTATTCAATTAGGTTTTGTGTCTCTCTCTGAGAAGTGTGTTAACTGTTTTGAAAAGTGTGTTAAAACTCAAAGAAAATTGTGTGAAAGCAATGAGAAATAGTTAGCCCATTCGCCAGAGAAGACTCTTTCTGTGCAAAGAAGGTGTGAGCATTAGATTAAGTTGACCCATGATTCGCTAAATGTGTGTAAGCAATCAAGAAAAACTGTAACTGTTTTGAGACCATGGACTTTAGTTTACAAATGTGCCAACTCAATTGAGAAAAACTGTAATTTAGGCAAGTAGTGTTTGCACCTGTGAGGACTGAGTGTGGTCAATTGATAAATTGCATTCTGAATGGCAATTCTTTCCATGTGAACAGAAGCATTTTTATCTATGAAGATTGTGCTTAATGAGGAGAATTGTGTGTAGAGTTTAGCAAAAAGGTAATTTGACAATGCAATTTGTGTGAGAACAAGCAAAATGTGTTTATAGTTTTGCACAAAGTGTTCTTTTTATTCTTTTTATTGATACATAGACCTTAGGTTTTGATAATTGGGTCCACGGTACCAGTTTTCTGTGTAAACAATTGATAAATTGTTACTGTAGTAATATGAGATGTGAAGTAAATATTTGACCTATGTTAAATATATTTGGTGACTGTGTCTCTGAAGCTTTGTCCGTGCTTTTATATTAACCTCTGATGTATAACCCTTTAACCCCTCTCTCCCTCTCTCTGTTCTGCTCTCTCTCCCTCTTTCTCCCCTCCTCCCTTCCCACTCTGTCTCTGAGCTTAAGGGTACAATCTGGCCCATATTTCCATATTCCAGAAATAAACAAAACACAAAAAATACATTTATGGACAGTAAACAACTCAAAATGGCATACGAGTGCCCCCCCCCCCCACATGCCCCAGAAAAGTCTCTTTTTGACCACCCCCCGCAACCCTCCCATGCCCTGAAAAGTCACCTCTGGCTAATCCCCCATGCGCATATATAACCAACCTCAATATATTTGCTGCTTTTAATTGTATTTATTTTATCTATGATGTGATGCTTATTTTATTTGTATAAATATTTTATTTTGAGCTCGCGGAGAAGCGTGAAGGGTGTCCCTGTAATGCAGGTCGGCAAGTTCTGTTTCGGAGGAGGCGGATCACTGCCGGGCTCGGGGTATTGGCTTGTCCCGTAGAGATGGACGGGCTCGTGGGGGAGGGCAAATGTAAGAAATAGAGGGTACAATTGGTCACCAAATTGGGAGAAAATGGGGGGGAAATCAGAAATAACATTAACAAATATATATCCATCTAAATAAAAAAATAAATACTAAATACACACACTGTCACATGCCAACCAGTCTGACTGTAGGATATTCATATATCTTTACTTTCCAACAGAGGGTAGTTACTGTGGCTAAACCTCACTGAGTTGGATTGTATTCAGATTCTGTTCATTCAGTTAGTGAGAGTGTGGTGAGTGCCCTCAGACGAGTGTGTGATTTTATGGTAAATTTGAATGCAGTTCTCGCTACCCTCATGAGACAATAATATAAAATTTATCAATGAGAACCAAAATGAAAAAGTACAAAAAAGGGCAACTAAATGGGTTCCTGGTATGAAATTACTATGAAATTACTGGGAAAGACTTAAGACACTTAATCTATTCAAGATAAGCAAAAGGGGGGGCTACTATTGAGTTTTTTTTATTCATAAAGGGGATTAACTTTAATTAATTAAAGTGAACTACCAAAGATTGAGTTCAATTAGCAGAACAAGAGCACAGGAAATTAGTTAAAGGTAAATTCCACACTGATATCAGGGAGTATTGTTTTATACAGAAAGCTATCAATGCATTGAACAGCTTGTCAGGTCATGTAGTGGAGGTAGAAACACTTGGGGTATTCAAGTCCAGGCTTGATGCAGTACTGGACATTCTCTAGACTGTAGGCAATGATTAGCCTAAATGGGCTGAACAGCCAGTTCTCATCATTATGTATTATGTATTATTCTTACTCTTATTATGTATTCTTATGTAAATACTTTTCATGAATCAAACATGAGTCACATGCAGTAACACTGTTCACCTTCATTCCAACGTAATGAATAACACGCTGGCAGCTTTCTGTAAGGATGTGTTGTCTGTCCGTATATCTGCAGAAATGCGTAGCAGGTCTGGTGTCTGTCTGGACTGATAACAGGGTGGAACGGCTGCAGGTTTCATATCTTTGCTCACATCTCTCACCCGTATTAACCCTGATCCCCTGGTACAGTTTGCTACCCATAAAATATTTATCAGCAGATTAATAATTAACCATGCGGCAACTTGAAGCTCTCAAGGAGAAGAGGGCAAGTGAATAAACTCTTTTAGCCAATCAAATGCCCTTATGAAACAAACATGTATTTATAAATGATTTCCTCATGCCAGAAAAACTGTAATAACAAAGTTGAATGTGCTTTTGTACTGAATAAAACATTTCTGTGCAAGTTTACCATATTTCTCTTACCTTTGTGAATGATGAAAGGCACATGCATTTTTTATATTGTAGTTTGTTGCACATGAAGCGTAACGTGCTTACGTAATTGTCCTGCATTGCCTCGCCTGGAATCGATTAAAGTTTCATGATGGGTGTTAATCACATGGTTCAATAAGTGGGGTTAATGCGATAAGCGCTTATGAATTCACCGTATTGAACAGCTTAGCATTCATCTCAAGCTGCCATCTCTGGTATCCGCTGTGTCACTTTCTCTTCTGATTTTCTACCTCTACCTCTCTCTCTCTCCCTCACTATTTTCTCACCAGCCATTTGCTTCTCTGTCTATGTGCCTCTCCCTCTCTGTTTCACCTGAACAGCATAAAAAAGAATGTCAGAATGTAATGTCAAAGATAGAGTAAATCAGAAAATGATAATGACAGGTATGTGTGTTCTATAAAATTGATTAAAATGTGAATTGGATATTTTCCTAATTCAGCCCTCCAAGCATTGTTAGTGGTCTTAATTAGTGGTCTTAGTATACTTTTATAGAATTCTACATGTTTTTCCCATTTGGTGTAGCCTTAGTGGACCCAATATTTCACTTTCATATAGTGTAATTGTCAGGAACGGTGTTGGAAAACCAGGCGCGGACCAAGAAATGCAATAATATATTTTATTGCATAAACAGGTGATGGTCAAACAGGAGCAATCAGGGCAATACAGGCATCCAAAGAGTGGTCAGGGACAGGCAAAGTTCGTTCCAGGCTTCAGGTGTGTCAGAGGCAGGCAAGATGTGGTCAATGGGCAGGCGGAGGTCAATAACGGGAAATCAGTCCAGGGAACACAGAGAGGAGCAGGGCAGGAACCACGAGGAGCACGAACAGGAGGATCGGGAACAAGACTGAGACAGGACTGAACACGGAAGCACGAACACGGGTAAACAAAGAGACCGCTGGAAAGTTGTGTAGGCATAGGCAAAGCACAAGACAATCTGGCAACGAACATGGGAAAACACACAGCTTAAATACATTTAGACATAACAAGAAACAATCAGGAATAAACATGAATGCAGCTGACTGCAATCAGACACGAGGAATTAAGTGAAAACGATAATACAATAACGAGACAATCAGGAAATGAACATTGGAAACGAACAGCTAACTACATCAGACATAACAAGAAACAATCAGGAATTAACACGAATGCATCTAACTGCAATCAGACACATGAGGAACAGGTGAAAACGATAATACAATGACAAGACTGGGAACAGGTAAGTGAAAGTGAAAACACGGACCAGACAGCCAGGAAAACATGGAATAAATAAAAACACCTAATTACGGGGAACACGAACACGAGACGTGACAGTAATTCCCTGGACGACACCAAACTGTATGGGAATGGGAATTATTTTGAATACGTAGAAAGCTCTGTGTAATGTTTTTGTGTATTCACTGATTTCCAGTCCAAGGTAATGATAATTCAGTGCTTTTCTGGGGAGCTGTTGAAGCAATGTCTTCTTTCCTGACATTGGGTTTCTTTATGAAAGATCATAATCATTGTCATAATCTTTAACAGGGCCCAGTTCTGACAGTACTGCATTTCAAAGTGCTGCTGTAGTGCCAGGACCAGTTCATATACACAGTCAATCTAACCTCTGTCATGTTTGACGTGAGACTAGGAGACAAAGATCATTCCAGTAACTTTGTGGGCTGATTGATACAGATACTTAACCACGTTAGACTCAAACTGCAGCCCTGTGTGAATTGTGTTATTTTGTTGCAAATGTTTCATACCTTGTTGTTTTAAGGGTTTTTTAAACATTACCCTCTAAACCAATTTGCATAGATGAATAATATAGATCATCATGCCAGTCCTTCTCATTGGATGTCGTGTCTGGAGTAACAGTCATTGTATTCAAGACATAAGGCCTAGAATACATCAGAAACCCTTGCACAGCTTACTGCACACACAGACGCCTCAGTAGTTACTGGGGACCAGTCAGTCTCCATTTTCTTAATTGGGGATATAAGCCGTTGGTTCCAGACGTCAGGGTTTGGGTTAGCAGCCTGCCAAGATTAATTATTTACACAAGGTCTTCTGCAGTTCAGAGTTCCTCAGTGTTGTTATCAGGGCCACATGATTCCCTACATCATTTTGTTATTCAGCGAGTCTTGATCGCTCATGATGGATTGATTGAAACATTTTCAATTTTTCTTGGACAAGTGTGAGATCTCTATTGGAGGAATTTCTTATGCAGGTTTATAAAGCCGAATTCCTGTATTTCAGCAATTTGTATAGATAAATCTTGAGCTTTGCTCTCTCTTTAACTGTCACTGTCTTTCTCTGAGAAAGTAGGTTTGTGTGATTTTGGATAGGTGTGTGGGGGGCAGGTTTGTGCATGAGTGGGGGGTCAGGTATGTGTGTGTGGTTGTGTGAGGAGGGCAGGTATGTGTGTGTGTGCATACTTCAAGTCCAACGTGTGTTGGTCTCTATTCACATGCACATCTGGTTACACATTAAAAAACAAACATTGGGGCCTGCGGATAGCGTAGCGGTCTAACGCACCACATTTTGGCTGGTCCGGTGTGGTGTGCACTGCCTGTCAGGGACGGGGTTCGAAACCCGCGTCTCTACCAGACCGGCCCTGGTCGTCAGCCCGATCGGAGGCGGCGTTTGGCTGTCCGCCTCCGGGGGAGGGGGGAGGGTCAGCCGGCACGAGTCCGTCGAGGAGCAGGAAAAAGGCGTCCGTGGTAGAATTCCGTCTCGGAAGAGGCAGATAAATTCGGCCCAGAGATAATGTCTCGCCCCGGAGGACGGGCAGTGGACTCGTGGGGGAGGGGGAATTGAGATAAATAGAGGGTATAATTGGCAACCAAATTGGGAGAAAAACTGGGGAAAATTTTGAAATAAATGTATAGAAAAAACAAACATTGAATAAATAAATTACATTTCCAAGACAAATAGAAAAAAACGGGTATCAGAAAGAGGAATAATAAGACAGATGTAGACAGGATAACAGACAGAGCAGCAAGAGAGGAGAGGAGCAGATAATAAAATGAATTAAGAGAAAACACGAATACACGGAATGAGTGAGAGATGAAATGAACCACGAGGGGTGGAATGATCATTACTATTTATAGACATGCACAAGCCACTCTCTCTGTCACTCTCTCTCTCATTATCACCCTCTTTCTCTTAATCTCTCCCCTCTCTGCCATGTTCTCTCTTTTCTACCCCTCCAGTCTGTTGCATATTTATCCAGAGGGGGCACTCTGCTCTTTAATGGGACAGGAATCTCCCTCTTCCCAGAGCTGGGAGAGTAACACACCGCCCCAGAGAGCAGCTATAATCGCCACAGATTGTCTCTGGTTTTGATGTTTTTCAGGCTTTCCCAGCCTTCCTTGCATCTTCCTGTGAATGATTCACGGATTGTTATGTGCATGTAGAAATATACTGGAGAAGTATACACCCCTCCCCACCTAATCCTGCCCCCGCCCCCAAAGCATTCTGGGTAAGTGTCCGTCTCACGCGACACTAACTGTGACACTGTTTCCCACTCCGCCCTGCAAACATCAGTAGGAATCAGTCAAACAAAAACTAGTAAGTCCTAACTGGGGTGATCCAATGAGATCCCTCCCACAGAACCACAGCACTAGCCCAGTTACCACAGAATAACACTAGAGTCCTCATTAGTTCTGCAACTCCTGGACTGTGCCAGTTAGTTACCGCTCGCCACTGAAGCACCACCCAAGTGAGAGAAGGGTTACGTAGTACACAAGTTCAACTGCTACGCTGTACACAAGGCCTATACCGCCACTCGAGTGTAAGAACTGCTATGCTGTATACAAGGCCCATACCACCATTCAAGTGTGAGAGTGCTACGTTGGTCACAAGGCCCATATCGCCACCCAAGTGTGAGAAGCGGTATGGAGTATGCAAGGCCCTTACTGCTATGCCCACATTGCCAGGCTGTTTCTGCTGATTTACCTTTACCGAGGCTGCAGGCATGGCGGATTTGACATACAGATGGTGAAGTTAATGAGATTTTGTGCTAATTGCTGTATATACAACATATTTTGCATGCATATGGTGTGTTTCTGGGAGTGGGGGGGCCAAAACACATACATGTAACCCCCCTCCCCACAATTCTCATTAAAAGAGCCTTCTGTGTGTCAATGTGCTTGAGTGTGGGTGTGTCAGTGATATTATGTATCTGTGTGCAAGTGTGTTTAAGTGTGTGTCTGTGTGTGTGTGTGTGTGTGTGTCTGGGTGTGTGTGAGAAAGAGAAAGAGAGAGAGACAGACAGAGAGAACTACTTATCTGTTAATGTCACTGGAGTTGGTTTACACAGAGGTAATTTGCTCCTGGAGAAGAGCTCCTT